>JZKD02S2222625.1:5077-38556 GCA_000966675.3 Picea glauca | reverse complement strand
CAAGGTGGACCAGTAAAAACCATCTCTGAGGATCTTACTAGTCCCGGTCTTCCAACTCATATGCCCGCCACAATCTCCTTCATGGAAATCCTGCAATACCTTGCCAACTTCATCTTTCAATAAGAAATTAAGCAAAATAAGTCCAGGATCTTTTCAATAAAGGTTTCCATCTAGAATACAAAATTTCAATGCTTTTAGTTTCAAGAATCTGGATTTAGCCTTAGTTAGACCAGGAGGAGCTGGTAAATTATGTAGGACAAAAATGAGGTCTGTGTACCAAGGAGAATTTAAGAATAGCTCTTTTACATTTGGAGTCGCCTCCTCTTCCTGATCATCAACTGCAGCCAAAAATTTAATGTCTAAAGCATGAAAATTGGATTCAGCCATCAACTTGGCCAAAGCCTAACCCTTGATCAATTTAGTGGGCTTTATTTCTATATCATGTTCCAAAATAACAACAATCCACTTCCCTCTCCTTCCATCAAGATTATCCTGAGTCAGAATATCCTTCACCACTGCGTTTGGAACATAAGCAATAGTATGAGAATGGAGAATATAAACTCTAAAATCTTTTATCGCTTTTACCAGAGAAATATCATGTTTCTTTATTATATTGTAGTTCAGTGCAGCATCTCTCAATGACTTACTGAAAAAGGAAATTGGTTGTTCATGCCCATCATTGTTTTTCTGCAATAAAACTGTTGCAATGGTGTGTTTTGAGGCAAAAGAAAACAAATAGAAATCCTTAGTGTAATCTAGATTGATCAACACAGGGGCTTGTGTACGTGCATTTTTAACCTGATCAAAGGACTATTTAGACTCAGTGTTCCATTTTATTTTGGTGTCTTTTTTCATCATATTTGTGATGTTCCTGAGAAGTTATGCCAAATTGGGTATGAATATCCTCAGAAAAAATATTTTACCAATGAATGATTGCATTTATTTGATGTTCCTAGGGTGGTATAATTTCTGTATGGATTCTATTCTACCAGGGTCTATCTTAATTCCATATTTAGAGATTATATGCCCCAACAGTTTTCCTTCTTCCAAACCAAAAAGAGTTTTCTTGGGATTCAATGAAATTCCAAACATCATGCACTTCTCAAACACTCGTCTGAGATGTTTTAAATGTTCCTCATTTGATTTGGAGAAGACAGTAACATCATCCAAATATATGACTATAAACCTACCAAGCTCATCCACGAAGGCAATATCCATTGCTATTTGGAAAGTGGCCCCAGCATTCATCAAACCGAAGGGCATTTTCACGTACATGAAAGTTCCTCAGGGTGTGGTGAAATTTTTTATTTCTTGGTCATCTGGGTGGACAAGGACTTGGTTATAGCCAAAAAAACCATCTAGCAAAGAGATCCTACTGGCCCCAACTACCTTTTTTAAGATGTGATCCATTTTGGGAAAATGATAGTTTTCTTTGAGGGAAACCTTGTTTAGGTTTCTGAAATCAATGCAAAGCCTGATTTCACCAGTATTCTTTCTGGTAAGAACCAGATTAGAAACCCATTTTGAAAATCTTAGAGGTACTATTATTTTTGCATCATACATCTTTTTAATCTCTTTTTCTATCAGGGGCAGTAACTTTGGATTGATCCTCCTAAGGTTTTTTCTGAAAGGTTTATGTTTTTATTTTATTGGTATTTTATGTTGTATGATACTGGTGTCGTAAGATTTTAAATCCTCATATCTCCAGGAAAAGACATCTACAAATTCTTTGCATATATTAGTATATTTATGCTTTTGCTCTGGAGGTAAAGACTTACATAGTTTAATCATTTTGGGTTTTTCTTTTGTTCCTATATTACATTCCTTGACTTCTCTTCCAGTGAGTTCTATCTTTGGATTTTTTTCTACATCGTTGAAATCAAACAGGTCTTCTAAAGGAATTAAACCTCTAGGTAAAACGTTATTTTTCAATTGCAAAACATCAGAATCTTCATCATTTTCATTAATTTCATTTGAATATACTTTATTAACGCTAACATTCTCTAACTCTAATTTATCTACACTAACATCATCATTGTCCAAATCAATATTTGTACACTCAAAATCATTCTTAGACTGCAAGAAATATTCAATTTTTTCATCATTGCCAAATACCTGCCAGTACCTAATGTTATCCGGAACGGTCGATCTGCACTTCACCTCTACTGTGTATTGGCGATTTGGTTTCAAAGGTATTTTTCATGTGACTGTCGAAGTAGCCAATCCATCTGCCAGTATGTTTTGGGCTCTGGGCATTACCTGCAAATCAACTTTAGTGAAACATTGTAGAAAATCTAAAACAGCATTTCCATAAGCATTGAGTCTAGGATGTTTTGTAGAATACTCAACTTTAATTTGTTTGACAACCAGTTCAGAGTCACCTCTTACCATAATCCTTTTGACATCATGTTTCTTCAAAATCTTCAGGCCAAGCATCAATGCTTCATACTCAGCTATGTTATTAGTGCAATGGAAATTTAATTTGTAGGAATGACTTTTGGAATACCTGGCTTTATGATTATGTATCCACACCCCAAATCCAGCTCCATCTTTGCTCACGAATCCATCAAAATACATACTCCAGAGATTTTCTGGTGTGTCATCACTTTCTGTTGTCCCATCTTTACTTTCCTCGGTGATTCCTTGATCTTCTTGCAGGTCTGGTGCAACATCTTCCAACTGTGCAACTTGATTATCCAAGTCACCATCATTGTATAATATGAATGAATCCAGATCAGAGTGGATAGAGTATAATGGGTAGTTGTGTGGTTTTTCCTGACTGCTAACAATATACTTCATCATATTCTCTCTGTACAGTCTTCTCTATTGTCCAAATATTGGGACGGTAGCATAATACATATCTAACTACAAAGTTCCTTTTAACTTAGCTCCCCAAGATGTAGATAAAAACATACCATATTTCAGAGGAATGTCTGCAACCATGATATCCATCACCATGATTTTTGTTGGGATTTGAGCCAAGGTGATACACAAATATTTAATTAGCCCTATACATTTGACCTTGCTAGAATCGAAAGACTTCAAGTCTTTGTAGGGTCTGGTGACATCAAGCCCCAACTTCTCCATCACAGCTTTGGTCATCAGATTGTGAGAGGCACTGAAATCAAGCATGGCATTATGTAAAGTCTTATCATGGATATTCAGACTAATGTAGAAAGGAGGTACGGCACCATTATCAGTTTGTCCATCGATTTCAGGACCGAAAAGAAGCTTTAGTTGATCATTAGTAAGGTTTACAATGTCCGTGTGTGATCCTGATCCAATATTTAATGCCTTTGTGCCTATTTATGGTTCAATTCTCAATGCCTTGATCACCTGTGATCTGTAATCATTTTTTCTCATTATTTCGGACAAGGGAATATGAATCTTCAATTTGGCTAATTCCCCTTATAGACTAAAAGTAGTGGAAGATTTTCTTTGACCCTGCACTTCTGGTTTATCGGTTACAATTCTCTGTGTAGAAGTACTTGTATGACTTGTTAATGCAACTCCAGTTTGTGCTGTTCTTTGTGAAGATTCAGGATTTCTTCTTGCATAAGATTCAGAATTATCCTTCTCAGGGACTTTCTTGGGAGAATCATTAGAGTTTTTCTTGGTCTCATTTTCTTTCTTTGTTTCAACAGCCTTTTTTTTAGGATTGTCATTGGTATTCTTACTTCTCAAGTTATACTATCTATGGACCTCCATTATAGCATTCTCAAAGTCTTGTTGTTTTGTTTCCTCTTCTTCCTCATTTACCTCTATTTGCGAGAGGAGAAAAAGATCATGTTCTTCCTGAGTAAGGAAAATGGAATCATTATCATGGACACCCATGAGGTTTATGTGAACATCATCCAACTCTTTGATTATCTCCTCCCCCTCATCAATGTAGTTTTCCTGAAGAGGTGTTCTAATCTATTGATCATGCCCTCTTTTCTCTCTTTGGTCTCTGGTTTCCCTCTCCCTGATTTGGGAAGGATTCCTTCTGAAATTTGGATTTTTGATCTGAGGGGTAGGCTGATTTTCCCTGGGTGGATTCTTGTCAGCGATGGCTATCCTTTCCATCATTCTCTCCATATTTCTGACTATGGAATCTAGTTTAGCATCTGAAGAAGACACGAAAGGCTCTTATTTGATTGTAACCCTTCTCTCTATTCTTTGCCTAGCTCTTCTGGCTAATAGATTTGCTTCTACGCTCACTGCACTTTTCTACATGTTTTCTAGGGTGACAGAATTCTTTTCCCTTAGTTGATATGACATATCAACATCAAATCTGTCAGGGAACTTGATTAAGGAAAAATCTTGTGGAGGCTTGATATCACCTGGAATTGCGTTATAAAGATTTTTGAAATGAATGCAGTAATATTGCATTGTTTCACCTTGATTTCTTTTGATAGTCTCATATTCTGATAAAATCTGGAGAGGATTTTTCTTTACCTCCCATCTATCGAGAAAACTCCTTTGAAAAGAAAAAATGTCAACTATGGTAGCATGGCATAAATATTTGAACCATTTTTTTACTTCTCTGGTCAAACTCTAAGCAAAAAGTCTCATCTGGACATCTGCCTCATCGACTTCCTGCAATTCAAAGTAATCATTCATCTTATCAACATGTTGTTGTGCATTAATAGGTCTAGTACCATAAAACTGAGGAATACTGGTTTGATAGTCCTAGGGCATGGCATGTAAGGGAGCGGCCAACACCAAGGGAGAATATCTTGCTGCCATGATTGGTGGAGGAGGCTATACAAAAACTTGTGTAATTGGGGGAGAACTGACAGAAGAAGTAGAAGAGGTGGGGCTGGGAGATGTATAGTGAATTATTTGATGTTTGATGGATGTTGCAGCAATAGTTAGGGAAGAAATTTCTACAGACTGTTGAAAATGAGCTTGGTACAAAGCTTAATCAAGATTTGCTACTAGATCTTCTAACTTGTTGAATTCTTGAAGGAAGCATTGATCAAATTCCACTCTAGGAGAAAGTATTTCAGGGGTCCTGGGTTGTAACATAGTTTGATATAGGAGTGTTTCACTTACAAAGCTGTCAAATTTGGTTCTGAACAGGCTTTGCTCGAAAGATATGTCAAACTTGAAATCCTGGATAGCGACAAGATTTTCTGGGAGAGAGGTGGACCTATGAAGGGGACTGTGACTCCCGGAACCTTCTATAGTGTTTTTCTTTCTAAGTAATGTTTCTGGACCGTCTATTTCTATTGCAGGTTCTGGGTTGGGGTGAGATATAGTATGAATTATTTTAGGAGCCAGAACTTTAAATTTTAAGAAACCTAAACCAATATATACAAACTTTGACAACCTCTGAACATTTATCTCTTTCTAATTTAGATTTTATGATTTATTCATAAATAATTTTTTCTTTATCTAGGGAAAATAAATCATAGGATGGAAAGTTTGTTCGATTCCCCATTATGGTTGCCACTATGTTAATGCTCTGTAAATTCCTAGAGGTTGTCAGGAGGTAGAAGAAATTTAGTAGAGGTAACTTATCCAACCACTTCAAAACTGGGATCTAGCCCTACCAGTTTCATAGAGGGATCTCTCTGTAAGATTTAGATATGTTTCAGGTATCAGATATTAGTCTAGTTAAATTAATAGAAGTGTGTTGTTTTGTTTTATAAAGATGGCTGAAATACTTCTTACGCATCCATTGGGATATGGGTTCTAAGTTAAGGGTTGAGATCAGAGAACATATTTTATAAGGTTTTTTCACAGGGCAAGGTAATGAAAATGCTTGATCCCTTAGAATTAAAGCGATGAAAAGTAGAATATAGGTGAGGTAATCAATCGCAGTAAAGAAGCATTTAAGAATTTCTTTATTACAATATCATCATAATAACATTCATATCTTTAAAAGACAGAAACTGAGTATTTGAAGATAAATTCTTCACTTAAACTTATTTTAAATTATTAGAGACAGAAAACAGAGTGATAACGAAGTAAGATAAACATTAAACAAAGAGAAATAACATCACCAACATCAACACGCATGAATCCTGTGAATTGTCCTTTTTATTACTGGTAGATCTCTTAAAAAAGATTACAGATTACAGCTTGCTTGGGCGTAAAAATCAACCCTCAATACTTTGAAGTATGAAGTATTTATAGCAAAAATACAATTGATCATGTCATTAATGATCATGATATGGTGGAGATAAAATCTAACTAACTAGATTTCATTTTACAAAAATATAGGAATTCTAAATGATCCTCGAATCCTTGATATTGATTCTGAGGAATTGGTTGGTGATTTATCTTTGACTTGATTATGACTGTACCATGTGCTGACTTGGACATATGCCTCATCATTACTCGATCAGAGTACATAGGTCATCCCATATATTTTGACTAGGGATGGTGATTTTGAGTAACCTTCAGTAAACTTCATCCATCTCTGTGTATTTGGTGAAGGTGGGCTTGGTGATGAAGATGTACTTGATCTCGTGTTGGATGTTGAGGTCCAACTACAGAGTCTCCAAAAATGATTTAGTGATACTACCCTGTATCCATACAAACTTAGAACCATCCTTTTCCACTGTGATAATCTTTTGTTTGTAGTCTGGGAGGGTAATCAACTTGTCATTGATCACAAGTAACCCTGGTATCCCCTTCTTATGTAGTAAATCCATTTTGCTGAAAAACCTTTGAACTCCAATGTCCATTTCTTGGGACCTTTCCTCCAGTTGCAACATTAATCCTCTCTTGGTCAAAACTTTCTTGACCTCAAGGATAGTTTTTGTTCTATCCTCAATCTCCAAGGCCTCTAGTTCCTCTCTTGTTTTGGATTTCAAGAATATTATGATTTTGTTTGCCTCAATAGGCATTTCTCCTAGTTCTCCTCTAATCTTATCAATGGCCTATTTGCTTCTCTGTATTAGTTCATGTTGCTCGAACATAATCTGTATAAGTGGCCAAATTTCTGCAATGGATTTGTAGATGTCCATCCAAATATTTTCTTTTTCCTCTGAAAGTGTTTTGGCCATGGTTGTTTCTTTATGTAGCTTCTGCAATTCTTTATTGAGTCTTTGTGTTGTATGAAACTTTGTATTGTAACTAGACTGGAAAGTGGACTTCAGTTTCTGGAGTTTATTGATCTCATCCTGCTGTCTTTTGATTTCTTGTCCCTGCAAAGACATGTCTTCCATGGACTTTGCCAACTTTTATTATTCCTTTGTGGTTATTACTGAAGTTGTTGTAGTAGAAGTGACCCATGTGAGAGGGATTGCATTAAGTGGAATGACTGCAATTGGCACACTCTCCTCTTTTTCTTTTATTATCTTCTCCAACTCAACTTCCATCTCCTTGATCTGAACATTTTCCTCCATGATCAACTTTAACATTTCCTCTTTATGGCCTTCAGTATCAGCCATTTCTTTAGCCTGTGGGTCTTCTGTAGCCAAAATTTTCAATTGTTTCCTCAGGGAGACTATGTCAGCATTCTTCTTTTTGATGAGCTCTTCTAGTGCTTTGACATTGGATGGATCATATCCAATTTTGAGTACCAGTTCTTCCAGAGATTTTACCTTATTATCATTTTCCAAAGAAGACACCTTCTCCAGCTTCAGCTGAGTCTGGACATTATTCAAGGAAACCTGCAAGTTTGCAGCAGTCATGGAGGTATTGGTCAAGGTGGAGAAAATCATTTCTCAAGTTTGTCTATGAAGATCCATCTGATCGGTTGGATGTACATCTCTGTTATCAAACTCAAATGTTGACCTTTTGTAATCAGAAATTGTTTTGGGTTGAGACACCTGTGCCGGCAAGTATGTAATGTGCATCATCCCTTTTTCTGTGTCAAAAGAAGAGAGAAACCTATGATGGGTTGTAGATGTTTTCTTTCAGAATTGTGAATAGGTGTTGCTATTAAGCTTCTCATTCTTCTTCTTAATCAAGTTATATTTCTCAAAAATGCTAAGTTCTACAGACTCTCTTGAGGGATTAGTGGTCAATGTGGTATCAATTTGCTTCTTGGGTGATGAAGTAGACATCATTTTCTGGCTTCCTGAAGGTAGTGGTGAATGTTATCCCTTCATTGTGGTGGACTGAGTCTCCTCTCCTCCAGACCTGTCAGGTGTATGACTGGTCTTTGGTCTTTTCCTATAAACTTGGAAGTCTTCTGCTGAGACTTCAGTGACTGAGGGAGATACATCCTTCCTAGGCCTCTTCTCTACTAGTACCTGTGGAGTAGTTGTTTGCGAAAAAGTGGCAGGAGAAGACTGTGGTTTAGTATCAATTAAAGTGTTTTCCTCTCACTGTGTCTGGTTCATGAATTTCTCTATCTCTGGTCTAGGCACATGAGCATAGGTGGAACTTTTGTTCTTCAATATGGTTTATGTAATAACTCCATAGGGATCATACTTCCAAGGAAAACTGAGACTGAACTTCATTTCTTTTAATATCTTCTCAGCTTCTTCCCCTATAGCTCTGCTATTACAGATAAAAGATCTTATCTATTCCTTGATCCTCAACTATTGTTTCTTCTTAAAAGACACAAAATTACTATCGTCTGAATAAATCATCTGCGTGATATATTCCAGAGAAAATATCCTGACAGGCAAGTATATGGGCAGCTTGTAAGGGGCCAGTTCACATATGTAGACTCTGATCTCTGTGTGGTCCTGGTACAGATACCAATCGCCTTTTTTTGCAAGGTCTGACGGGTGCAAGATCCTTTGGATCTCTTCATTTATCCTACGTTCTTTTTGTCCACTTAGCATGCTTACCACTAGGTGGTACAACTGGTCGATGAACTACTTAAAACAGAACTCAGATGAGTTCTTTCTCAGTAATGACGTGCAGGATGTGACCGTTTATGGCTTACTGTCTTGGTCGAGCTTCTCCATCAAGAAAGAAAACTTCTGTGATTGAAAAAATATGAACATGTATGCCAATATTGATGAATACCTAAACATGCCTTCTGTAGGAAAAATGAAGAGTTTCTCATGAATGTTATCGGCCAAAAACTGGATGAAATTGAACTGGGTGGTGGCCTTCTCTTCGGTGGAGAAAATGGATAGGAAACCCAGGATGGGTTCGTCCACCCACTCATCTGAGAAAATGGATAGGAAACCCAGGTGAAGAGTTATAAAGAAAAGGACAATAACATGTGCTTTTCTCCTAGGGTTTCACACTAGAAATTTCATGATCTTAGAAATGATCAGGTAAATGCACCATAAGCATTCAAAATAAAGAAGGATTTCATATTTATACTTACTTCATCAAGAATAATCTAGACACAAACCCTAGTTGAAGACTTCCCACCGTGAAAATGCAAAAATACACCAAAAGAAGCCTCCTCCAAGAGTTGTGCACCACATTATTTTAGCCAATAAGACTTAAAAGAGGTCAAATTTCAGACCTCACACTTGTGTGAGTGAAATATGATGAAAAATATACGATATTTGTCTCTTATTTATGCAATAATCATGACCTTTAATTACAATTTAGGTCAACAAAGGCCGACATGGCAAATTTACATCAAAAATCCAGTTTTACATAAAATTAACAATAAAAACCCTAATTTTGTCTTTTAGGAATGATGCCATGCCCCTCTTACGGTGACGTTAGGAGCCTTCTTGGAATTCTAGGCCTCCAAAGTGAAATGTTAGGCCTCAAAAGGCTTCAGAAGCTACCACACATGCCAACCAAGCCATCCTCATGCAAAAACCCTAACTGGATGATGTCAAGTCTCCATATGATGATGTTAGGAGCCTTCCAAGGATAACGTCATGGTGGGATGGAAATACCCTCCTAGGCCCAAGCCTTCCAAAGTGTCTTGTGTGGAGCATCCTCCCTTTTATCTGGTGCAAGCCTCTGGTATCCCTCTACCCCTAGCTGGGGTCACAACATCCATCTGGTGGTATTTTGGCCCCATAGAGATTCGAACTAATCATCTCCCCATATGTACCTTTCCATCGGGCATGGTCCTGCAAAAACAACAAGTACACCCTCCATGGGATCATAAGTCATATGGATCATAGTAATGTCAATCACATCTAATAATCAAGTTACCCAAACATGTGCGTCAAACCCCCTTTTACCCAGACAAATGATCAAATACCCTTGTGAGACCCAACAATGAAATTAATTTGGTGGAGGAAGAAATGGATGAACAATATGTAGAGAATTCAGAGGAAATTCACTTATTACAAAGGGAAGATAATGTTATACACCTAACCCAATATAATTATGAAGATTCTTTGAACAGTGGGAAATTGATCCCTAAAAGTGAATCAAATAAATAAGTTTTGTCCTCTACTCAATATAGGATGTTTGTTGATGCACTACAAGCCGAGATGCATAAGACGTATGATCTCAGACCTAGACAGAAGGAAACCAACTAGGATGGTCGGTCCCAGCCTAAGAAGCAAATCCCAATTATTTCTATGGACAAAGTCAAAGAACCAAATAATATTCCCAAGGATAAATAGGTTGGAGAACCTTCAAAAAGAGAATAAGAAGATAAGGAACTTAAGGAATCAGCGCCACCTTTTAACATTGAAAAGGATTTGTCCAAGATCAAGATTCTTGTCCCAATGATGGAATTGGCTAAGAATCCTTCATATCACAAACAAATTGATAAAGTGATACAAGTAAAAGGATCAGAAATACCTCTTGATATTATGAATCTACAATGTGAGTCCCCTACTATAGTTTTTGGCCCTCACATAGATGACAAACAAGAATTTGTTGCATATTTATATGTAACATTGAATATACATGACAAGATGTTGTGTAATTGTATGCTTGATTCTGGAGCATCACATAACCTCATGCCCAAAGTAGTCATGGAAAATTTGGTGTTGGAAATAACTAGGCCATATCATGATCTCTATTCTTTTGATGCCAGAAAAGTGAAATCTGATGGCTTGATTAAAGACATGGTAATTACCTTAGATCATCTTCTTTTCAAAATCATTATGATGGATGTAGTGGTGGCTAATGTTCCTACAAAATATAGCATGTTTCTATCAAGAAAATGGGCATGAAAGGTGGGAGGTACAATGTAGATGGACTTGACTTATGCTATTGTACTAGTTTGTGGAGGAGAGAATAGAATATTATACAAAGAAACAAAATTTTCTTATGTATTTAGTGACCAGAATCATCTTGTAAGTCACCCTATATATGTTGTCAATGAATACCTTTGTTTTTTCATCCTCACTGTCAATGAAGAATACAAGGAATCCCTGACACTCACAGATCCTTTGCCAAACTATGCTAAAGAGATAAATGGTATATAGAAAATGTATTTTGATGGGGCATATTCAAAGGAAGGAGTAGGAGTTGGTGTAGTACTCATCTCTCCCAGCAAAACATAAGTTCACTTATCCTACAAACTAGAATTTGAGGCCAACAACAATGTAGTTGAATATGAAGCCTTAATTATAGGCTTAGAGCCAGCAAGTAAAATGCATATTACTGAGCTAGTAGCATTTGGAGATTCTGAACTAGTGGTGCAGCAAATAAAAGGTTGATACTATATAAGGAATCTCAAGATGAGGGTATACATAAATCAAGTATGGAATTTAATTGATAATTTTTATGAGGATTTTAATATTACTACTATCTCAATAGAATTTAACCAGCATGATGATTCCTTAGTAGTTGCATCTAGTACTTTTAAAACACATGTTGTTCCCTAAATGAAATATGAGATAGAGATCAGATAGAGACCATCTATTCCTGACAATATCAAATATTGGAAAGTGTTTTAAGATGACCAAATATCAAATATTTCATGGATTTAATATATGAGTTCACAAACACTCATATTTATTCAGATGACGAGGAATATTGTAAATCGATGAACGAGGAAGAAAAAAAAATCACTCATGAATTTAGTGACTATATGGTTGAGCATAAATTCCTTCAACTCAAGAATAAATTTATTCCCAAAGGAATGGTACCATTGGACAAGCTATTTGATATAAATGATGTACCTATTAAGCCTATGATTCTACCAAAATATGACAATACTGAAGAATGGAACATTGGAACAAAAAAGAACACAAATACACAAAGTTGTCTAAGGAAATCCCTAGTGAACATAAGGAAAAATACCTGCAACTATTCAAGGAATACATGGACGTTTTTGCTTGGAAATTTGAATACTTAAAAATGTATGACACCGGCATCATACAACACAAAATACCACTCAAACCTAGTACTAATACTTTTAGGAAGAAACTAAGGAAATTCAATCCTCTCTTACTTTCCACTATAGAGAAATATTTGAGAAAACTGCTAGATGCTCAAATCATAATTCCCCTCATATATTCTGAATGGGGAGGAATTTAGTTCTAGTCAGGAAAAAGAGTGGATATATAAGGCTCTGTGTATACTTCAAGAACCTAAATAAATTCTCTCTTAAATATAATTACCCTTTTCCTAAGATGGATCACATATTGTAGAAAGTAGTGGGAGAAAACAGAATTTCTATGATGGATAGTTTCTCAGGATATAATCAAGTGTCAATGCATGTTGAAGACCAAGAAAATACAACCTTCACAACCCCATGGGGAACTTTCATGTATGATAAAATGACTTTTGTTTTGAATAATGCAGGAGCCACATTTCGTCAAGCTATGGATATATCCTTTGTGGGAGAGAACAAAAAATTCATTGTTATATATCTTAATGACATGGCTATTTTCTCAAAGACAAATGAATATCACAGTAGACATCTGAGGCAGACTTTTATGAAATGCACAAAATTCGGTTTGTCCTTAAATCCTAAGAAGTCTTATTTTTCTATCACAAAAGGAAATCTCCTTGGCCATATAGTATCCAAAGAAGGGGTGAAGATAGATCCAAAAAAGGTAGAGTCCATCAAGTAAATTTCCCTTCCAAGAAACAAGAAAGAAATATAATCCTTCCCGGGCAAAATAAATTTTCTAAGGTTTGTCCTTAATTTTGTTGAAATGGTAAAGCACATGAAAGACATGTTTAGAAAGGACCATGAAGTAAAATGGATTGTTGAGGCTAAAGAATCTTTCTAGTGAATCAAAGAGGCATTGATAGAGTCTTCAATGTTAATCATCCTAAACTATGATAAAGAGCTCCTTGCCTTCTCTTTTTCTTCAGAACATACACTACTTTTTTT
Source organism: Picea glauca (assembly GCA_000966675.3). Classification (NCBI taxonomy): domain Eukaryota; kingdom Viridiplantae; phylum Streptophyta; class Pinopsida; order Pinales; family Pinaceae; genus Picea; species Picea glauca. The sequence goes on along the minus strand of JZKD02S2222625.1, from coordinate 25,436 downwards.
ATTGTTACAAAAAAATGAAGAAATCCAAGAGCGTCTTATAACCTTCTTCAATAGATCTTTAAGATATGTTGAATTGCGATACAATAACCTAGAGAAACAAGCATATTCCTTGGTCAAGGAAATTGAAATCTTTTAGAGATTATATATTCAATTCAAAAATATTTTCCTATGTGCCTACTAGTTCAATAAAGGATATTCTTACCCAACCTGATAGTGAAGGAATAAGGGGTAAATGGATTTCCAAACTTCAAGAATATGTTTTGGAGATCAAACCCACTAAGTTGGTAAAGGGATGTGCACTTTATAAACTGTTGGTCGAATCAAACTACAGGGATCTCGATATAAGTTCTTTATCAGCAGGCACAATAGTAGTAGAACTAGAAGAAGATGAAACACAAGAACCATATTTGAAGGTAAGCCCTAGGTTTGCTTAATCTGAATAGTACAAGGACGTAATTTTTTACCTATAGAACTTAAGTCGCCAGCCTTCATGGGAAAAACCAAAGGCAATATCCATCGGACTCAAAGTTGTAAAGTATTTAATTTTAGGGGGTAATTTTTTTTGGAAAGATATGGGAGGAATATTGATGAATTTCCTTACTGAAGAAGAAACCGACATCATAAACAAATTTCATGAAGGAGTGTGGGGGGGGGGACCATGCCTAGAAAGCCACTACATATAATATCCTCAGGGCTGGATATTACTGGCCTTCACTATTTTCTGATGTGAATTTCATGGTTAGAGAATGCACAGAGTGTCAAATGTTCGTAGGAAATCAAAAGTTGCATCCCGTCCCACTTAGGCTTGTTAAAGCAGAAACACCTTTTCAACAATGGGGTTTAGATTTCATTGGTGAAATCAATCCAAATTCAAGTGGGAAACACAAATRGATTCTGAAAGACATGRATTACTTCACCAAATGGGTAGAATCCATCCCCACAAGGGCATCAACCWACACARTCATCATCAAGTTCCTTGAGGAGAACATATTGGCAAGAYTTGGGTGCCCAAGAAAGATCATAAATSAMAATGCCTAATCATTCAAGTCTATTAAGTTATTGCAATTCTACCAAAATTACAACATAGATATTGGGCCCTCTAYTGTGTATTATCCACAAAGAAATGGCTTGGAAGAGTCCTRAAATAAAAAACTCATCAAGATCATCAAGAAGATGTCCCAAAACAAGAAAACATGGGACTCTCACYTRAAATATGCCATTTGGGCAGATAGAGTAAGCATAAACATGTCCATTGGTACTTSTCCATTCYAACTAGTATATGAGTTAAAAKTCATTTTTCCTATCCAACTTAGTCTCCCYGTGATGAATCTCCTACAAGAGGAAAAAGTAGAACCTAATAACATACAASAAGGAATCAACCARYTAATTTAAGTTCAACAGGTAAGATATYAGGTATAGATGAATTCCCAAGCTCACCAARCAAGAATGAAAGAAATATTTGACAAGAGGACCAAGGAAAGAAACTTCAAGGTAGGCGACCTAGTCCTAAAGTGGGATGTAATAAGAGAAGTGAAGGGAAACCATGGGAAGTTCGACAATATTTGGCTTGGGCCCTTCCAAGTCGTTGCAGCTCAAGACAAAAACACATACAAACTAGCATAGTTGGATGGATACTTTTTTGGGGCTCCTATGAATGGGACTTTCCTCAAACACTTCTTGAAATACTAAATGTTGCATATTTTCTCACCCTGTACATTAATAATTATTTTTCCATTATTTTCCATGTATTTTTTTTTATTTTACCTCATTCACCATTTGTTATGCAAGAAACTAGTTATGGTTTTAACGTTGTAAGATGTTGAGAATTTTTGTTTCACATACCATGTTAGTTTTCGGGTGCGCAAGGGGGATCTTATTTTAACATAGACTCCATAACACAACAAAATAAGGCACTTGGTCTACATTTATTAGTAGACCATAGGGGTATTATGTCCCTACTAGAGTCGATGTTAGTATTGGATTTAATCCAATCACTGATACGCAAGTTTGTTGGCACAAAAGTGATTAGACCAGGGTCCTCTTATAGTTACCAACAAAAGGTACCAAATTATTCTAGAGCGTTGGCATTTTCATCTTCTTGGGAGGGAAGAAGTCTCACCCGAAGCACAACCGAGATGAGAAAGAGAGGGAAAAGTAAGGAGAATAATTAGATAGACCTCTAAGTTATCAAGATTCATGTTGGCCCTTGACCAAGTGTTTGGATAACCTTGGTCATTTTGACCTATTTTTGGGCTTCGACAGCCTGTCGAAGATGAAGCGCCAAGTGAAGCATAGATTGTAGAAGCTAGACCCCCTTTTTGGTTCCTTTTTAGGATTTTGGGATAATGTAATGGGAAAGGGATGGCGGTCCCTGGTTTTACCGACATTTAGGCCCACTTTTGTAATGTATAAATAGATACTTAGGCAATGTAAGGATGGTCGATGGCTTAGTGCTAGTAGTTAGATTTGTGTGATCGAATGTGGACTGTAAATTCTCTGTGCATGATTATAAGAGGCTTGCAGAGCTAAGTGCAAGTTGTTGTAAGAGGTTGTAGAAGGATTTGTGTTGAAGTGCAAGGAAGAAGGATCTAGCGAGCTACGCAGATCTTTTTTCCTATGCGAAGTAAGGGTTTTGAGTGGCTTTGTGTTGTAACTGATTGAAGACACTAATAAAGAAGAAGAGTTCATGTAAGTAGCCCCAAGGTGGGGGTAAACCACATAAATCTGTGTGTTATGCTCTGTGCTTTGGTTCAATGTGTTTATATTTTCTTATATTATGTGCTCTGATATATCCACTTATGCTATGTGCTTCTTAGATATATATGATTGTTAGATCTTATGTGTATGAGGATGCTTAGTATTGATCTATTGGATTTGATCTAGGTTACTATGGTTAAGTTTTGAAATACTATACATCTGAGTATTCACCGCGAAGCTCTGTGTTGTCTGCAAAGTATAATAAGGGTTAAATATTGATGAACGATCTATGCTAAGTTCCCTGTAAAGATAGAATCATAGATCTGTGTCCCAAATAAGGTTGAAGACACCTATGTCTTGCAACCACCCCTGTCTCTACCTTAGGTGAGACTTCATCTACTTCGCAGGTGTTGCCGAAAGGGCTGGTAGTTAGGGTTTTGTCGATGCGCTCTTGAGCGTTGAACCCTAGGTCTGCCCCTGTGCCAACAAATGGTTCTGTTGCTGGGACCTGAAACTGTGATTGCTGGGAACTAGAGAAGAAGAAGCTTTTTGCAAAGAAAGCTCGGTGCGTACTAGTAGGGATGATTTTAAGGATGGAAATTTATTTTAAAATGTAGAAACTTTGGCGAATCTTACTAATCCTTCATATGCCAACTATAAATGTTTGGCGATATTTTTGCAAAAATATTCAAATATCTAAGGATTTTATATAGTTTTTATAAATTTTTGGCGATTTTTAAGGTAAAATAATTTTATCCTATAGAATTTGGGCGAATCATTTTTAAAATAACGAATCTCATTTTTGGAAAAACCATGAAAAATTAGCCCATGAGCGAAATTTAGCCCCTAAAATCATCCATGGTGCGTATATCTATTTCCCTAGTGCACAGTGTTCTACTTGACCTATGAAGCTTTGTGCCAAGAAAGAAAGGTCAGATCTGAAGAAAAGAGGTCAGATTTGCAAGAAAAGAAGTAAGATTTGTAAGCTCTGTGCTCTGATAAAGGTAAGAAAGTTATAGATCTGAAAGCTTTGTGCTCTGTAGAAGTAAGATAAGTGGAAATTTTTGTTTCTAGAGCATGGATCTAGGTATTTTTGATAGATTATTTCCTAGATTGAAAACTAGGGCATTGTTAGATGAAAGAAGGTTTGATATGAATAGATATGATAAGAATAGTGATAGATATGTTATACCTATGCATAGAAAGAATGTTTGGGCTAACAAATGGATGCAGGATCCTAGAAAGAATTTGTTGTAGATTGGCCCCTATGATATTGGTGTGAAGTACAAAAGAGGTTGGGGATCAGTTACAAAAAAGAGAGGATTAACCCTCTATTACAGTTGCAGAAAACTGAGACATCTAGCTAAGGAATGCCCTGGTGGAGGACCTAGTTGTCTTTGTTGCAAAGCTCTAGATCATGAAGTATTGGATTGCCCCAGAATGATTGCTAGGCTCAAAGGAATGAATCTGAACCCTAAGGCAGATCCAGAGAGAGCAGAACCTCAGAAAGAATCAGAGAAAGTATTAATTCAAATGAAAGAAACCCTGAATGAACATCGACATCTCAGATTATCAGAGATCTTTAAAGAAAAAGAATGCATAGAAGTAAGGATAGGGGACTTTGACATTGATTGTGTTCTAGATGAGGAAACACAGATGAATATCATGACAGAGAGAATGTGGGAAGCTATAGGTAAGCCTGTCATAATCCCTTCACTAGGAGGAATAGGACTTTTCAGAGGAAAATTGGTAAACCTATGTGGAAGGCTCACTAGGATATCTACGAATGCTAATGGAACTTCGAATGAAGAATATTTTGAGATTATTAAATTTATTGAGGACAGCGCCCTGTTTACTATGTTACTTGGAAAACCTTGGATTGACAAAGATCAAGTTAGATGGAAGGAAGAAGCAGAAGTTTTGGAATAGAAGAAACAAGAATTAAAAGATTTTATGACCAAGAAGATTGCATAGTTGATTGAAGAACATAAGAACATATCGAAGCTCCTTGACACTAGATACCCTAATGTCAAAGCTGAAAGAATGTCAGAAGGCTCGCAGAAGACTGAAGCACCTGTCCCAAAGAAAGAAAAATTATTACCCCGGAGAGAATCTTAACAGCACGCAGTGACTATGCTAAAAGAAGATAGGAATCATAATAGAAAAAGATAGACCGAGTTGAAGATTACTGGGAAGAAGGATAGAAAGTTAAGTAAGAAGAGGGCGAAGATTGAAAAGTTACAGGATATTCTATATGGAACATCGCAGAAAGAAAACTTGCAGAATGGGAGCTTTGTCAGGATATCAGAACAGTGACCTATGGCACTTCGTCGTGGTGAAGCAATATAGTCGTTGAACCAATATACCTGTTCGACTTCTGCCCCGAACGGGCAGAAAATAATTAAAGGATCGCCAAGAGATCATTGGAACTTGCCATAATGGACAGATCAATGTTAATGAAAGCTTCATACCCGTTGGAAGCAGACCGGTGCCGAATTTATTTTTTAGCTCGTCATGACACTTTTTCCAACTGAGAATTTGAAGCTCGTAGAACTAGTGATTGTATACAGTGGTCATTGCGATTTGATTGTTCATATTAGTGCAGTATATGAGATCATCGTGACCCTATTTATTTTTCCCGAGTGGGTATGTCTAATGATCTCACCGCAGTTGAAGAATCGGTCACAGAGGTCCTCCATGATTTAATGACTGAGAGAGTCATGTCAGAAAGAGGAATGTCCACCAGAGTCCAAGAATCATCGACAAGAGGAGTAGCAGTTTCTCATCCACTGCTCGAGCTAGACCGTCCTGACAGGTCGATGAGAAGCGAACGAAGCATAAGGATGATCTTGCGAATGCTAAACTGATTCCAAGAATTTTTCCCACTTACCTACCCCCTCTGCATGGTGAAATCAACCATGACAGTGTGTCTTGATAATTTGAGTATGCTATGGTCACTGTGTACCTGCTGAAAGGGGTGCGCGCAGTTCATGTCGATTAGGACAAGCTCACGATGTTGAAGTTTAGCGACTTCAATCTCGATGATAGGAAAGTCTACAGTATTCTCACCCCGCACAAGCATCTAACGAAGATGAAGGGAAAGAACTCGAAGACCATCCCGTAGTCTTGGACCCAGAACCTCACGCAGTCAACATTGTTGAATGTCATGAAGATCCCGCACTTTGGCAGGCACCAGGAGGTGAATGCATGCGTAAAGCTACTTCTGTATTTCTATCACAGAGGCTACTTGTGGTTGAACCACCGTGTCATAGTGGATCCAACCTTGATCAATCGGATCACAGGACTCAGCATGCAAGGCCCTGACTCACATGAGTTTTATCCTAGAAAGACCACAGACAGAGTGCTAGAAGCGAAGATCAAAGAAACCTATGGCGATGTCGAGAAGGGAACGCGAGGCTACAAGGTATCCTATATTCATAGAAGAACAATGCGCCTTTCTTGTCAGTTGATCATAGGCAATCTAGTTCGCAAGAACCGGCCCACCCAAGTGATTGGATTCATAGTTGATCTCACAGGGAAGTGCGCAGAAGGACTTCAAATGAATTGGGCGACCTACTTGGTGAATCAGCTCGAACTGGATTGCAGTGAAACGCAATACCATGGATATGAGTTCCATTTCAGTTGGCTTCTCATACTGATCACCTTCATAGCATGGAAGATGTCGGAGGGTGCCACTTTCCCAAAGACCGATCCATTTGAACCGTTGGCTACAAGGTTCAGTACCCTGTGGTACTCGACCAATATGAGCAAGCAATGGTAGTCGAATTTCATCTTCCACATATACTACAACCAACTGAAGAGTGACATCCATTCTACACCTCGCATTACCCCAAACACGCTCCACAGATTTAGACCCTTAATGAAGTTCAGCGTGGATCGCCACTTCATTTATATAATAGTGCGAGCTGATGAACACAAGCAACAGTTGCAGTCTTATTACAAGTTGACCAAGGAAGACATTGAAGAGATCACCAAGGATTGGTCAACAGACCTTCTCATTCCAACAAACCCCGTAGAGTTGTCTGATATTGTTAGCCCAGAGACTGTACCGGATACACCAGGACCAAGCAAAACGAAGAAGCCTGAAGAGGTTCACGAAGTAGACAGTGGATCTGTAAGGACTTCCTCTATCACACTAGACAAAGGAGGTGATGTCAAAGAGATAGAAGGCATAGAAATTGAACAACAGAAAGGCAAAGTACCACCACCTAGGGATGAAGCAGACTCATCGAAGAAAAGGAAGGTCTCACCTCTAAAATATTCCTCCCGAAAGAAACCTAGAACCCTTGTAACCAAGATGCGAACTACCCTCACGTTGGATGACTTTGATTTCATCGTTGCAATGGTAAATTATGCTTCAAAGAAGATAGTAGAGAAGCAGGAGGTGAAGCAGGAGCAGGTGTATAACCGTATAGAGATTGAACTCCAAGGAGTGCAGCAAGCACTCCAGTATAGTTGCACAGTCCCCACTGTGCCTCTGTAAGCAAGGACAGTAGAACCAGGAGATGAGCCAGCTCAACTTCATCGAATTGTTGATATGGTCAAAGCTCGCCTTCGATAAGCTCAAGAAGACATAGCACAAGCCACCCAGACTTCGACACAGGTACAGGGAGTACTTGTCGAGCAGTGCAGTGCTGTCGAATGAGAAAAACTTTCTCTTCAAGTACAGTGGGACAAAGAGAAATCAGAGCTACAGCAAAGCAAGGAATAGTTGCTCGCAGAGCATCTTTAAATCAAGGAACTAGTCAAAAGATCACTCCACTTTGTGACTGTTATCGAAGTACAAGATGAAGAGAGAGTTCCATAGCAAGTGGCACAACTTGAAGAAGTTATACAGAAGCTTCAACATTGCATTGCCGATATAGAACTCTGCGTTGTGCCTGAGACCCCTCAGGAGATAAGAGACCAGTGAGAAGAAACTGCTCGCAGTGCAGTTGAATGATTGAAATCTCTTGTCTTAGAGTGCAAGCATCTCAGTAACCAAAGCGCCCAGACTTATGAGAACCTTACAAAGAGTCTGGAGTTACAGGCATTGGATTCACAGCTTCAGGAAGAAAAGTAGCATGTGGATACATTACAGGCATAGCTGAAGGGCCTATCTGTAGTGGATAGAATGAAAAGATTTCATGAACAATGCACAGCTCAGCAGCAGATACATATGATCCAGAGAAAAGTGATGGAAGTCACTCAGCGAATCCAACCGGTGCAAGACAAGCCATGCATGTTATTTTTCGAGATCGAAAGCCAGGGAGCAGAGCTTGAGCAAGTTGTTATCACTACAAAACAATGCCTGGAAGGACCAGTAAACAACACAGTGATCCTGGAATTCACCCAACAGGAGGCCACAGCAAAGTAGCAGGTCGAAGCAGCTCGAGCCAAGATCAAGGCTTCCGAAGAAAAATTGCGCAGACCAAAGTGACTCGGGATGAGTCACAAGTAAGTGTTGGGGGCATGTTGGCCCTTGACCAAGTGTTGGGATAACCTTGGTCATTTTGACCTATTTTAGGACTTCGACATCCTGTCGAAGACGAAGCGCCAAGCAAAGCAGAGATTGCAGAAGCTAGACCCCCTTTTTGGGTACTTTTTAGGGTTTTGGGATAATGTAATGGGAAAGGGATGTCGGCCTGTGGGTTTACCCACATTTAGGCCCACTTTTGTAATTTATAAATAGATACTTAGGAAATGTAAGGATGGTCAATGTCTTAGTGATAGTATTTAGATCTGTGTGATCAAATGTAGATTGTAAATGCTATGTGCATGATTTTAAGAGGCTTGCAAAGCTAAGTGCAAGTTGTTGTAAGAGGTTGTAGAAGGATTTTTGTTGAAGTGCAAGGAAGAAGGATCTAGCGAGATGCATAGATCTTCTGTCCTATGCAAAGTAAGGGTTTTGAGTGGATTTGGGTTGTAACCAATTGAAGACACTAATAAAGAAGAAGATTTGGTGGACATAGCCCCAGGGTGGGGGCGAACTACGTAAATCTGTGTGTTATGCTATGTTCTTTGGTTCAATGTGTTTATCTTTGCCTATGCTATGTGCTCTGATATATCCACTTATGATATTTGCTTCTTAGATATATATGATTGTTAGATCTGATGTGTATGAGGATCCTTAGTACTGATCTACTGGATCTAATCTGGGTTACTGTGGTTAAGTGCTGAAATATTGTACATCTGAGTATTCACCGCGAAGCTTTGTGTTGTTTGCGAAGTATAATAAGGGTTAAATATTGATGAATAATCTATGCTAAGTTCCATGTAAAGATAGAATCACAAATGTGTGTCCCATATAAGGTTCCAGACACCTGAGTCTTGCAACCACCCCTGCCTCTACCTCGGGTGAGACTTTATCTACTTCGCAGGTGTTGCCGAAAGGGCTGGTAGTTAGGGTTTTGTTGGTGTGCTCTTGAGTGTTGAACCCTGGGTCTGCCCCTGTGCCAACAATTCATATTAATCTTTCACAAGATAGATTAAACGTGTAGCAGTTATGAGCATATCCTACCTGAGAATAAAGAGACAGAGTTGCATCGTCGTCATTTAAGTATATCAGACATAAAATATAATGCAGAGCAACATTCCATACATTCAGAAGACTAAATACACAGGATATATTCAAAATTTGGGTATCCAATTGTATTAACATATCAAGTTCTTCTCATAGTTTGATTCCCATACATAAGTAATCATAGGATGTCCCTCATCAAATAGTAGACAAGGTTATAATATCTTGCTCCTCTACCTCTAGACTGATACAAAACTATGGTACATTGATAGTCTGGTTCTTACCCAGATCTCAAGAATGAACTACAATAACAACATTAATCCTAGTAGCCTGAGTCACAACTACAATTCCAACCTAGCAAACCTAGAAGCAATAACAACAGCAACAACTCCAGCCCAGAAACCCTTTCATAATCATATCAGTCTCATATATATAATCCGATATTTTTTTTTGTTGGTTGAGAACCCGAGAGTTCTCTCTTCTTCTTGATCTTGTTGCAACCTCTTTCCTCAAAACTGATGTTGTGTTGTCCTTCCAATCGCTTTATGTTTCTTTATTTAGTTTGATGTCCATCTTCTTAGCAACTTCCACAACTTTTGTTTACCAAAACGAAGTTGCAATATGACATGTGCAACTTCTATCCATCAAAACGAAGGGTCCAACAGGCTCCGACCACAATTCTTGACTCGTCTTGAGTCAATTATTCGTCTCTTTCATGGCCTCTGGGTTGGCTTATTGTTCTTCCTTTCTTTCTAGTTCCATGTTGCTTCCATCTCCATCTTGGATTGTTTCTGCTTTATCTTCTTCAAACGAAGGGCCCAAATTAGGTACAAATTCTAGTTCTTTTTTTGTGACCTCTTGGAAGTTGTCCACCTTATCCTGTCACTTTCTGGCAAGTAATGAAGCTTCAGCAAAAAACTACCTAGTTGTGTCTATAATTCATTCTTTGGGCTTGGACGCAACTAGAGATTTCCATACTAAGTCGGATATGGCATCCACCTGGTGCATTTGTAAATAGGTTGTTTGGACTATAGGTCGAAATTGTCATAGTTCTTTCTTAGCCACAATTTGAGCTTCATATAATGCATTCAAATCATTGTCTGCTTGTTGGATCTTGTCAAATTTATCTTGTTGTTCTAGAAGATATAGGATATTTGTTGCTTCTTCATTGAGCAATTGGATCTTCCCGTGAAAATCCTCCAATGTTTGGTTGCACCTTGAAATGATTCCCATGCAATCATTGATTTCTCTGAAGATTTGTGTGCCCTCTGCAGTCCTTGTATGCAAGGTTTATCTTGCATTGTTTCCTTCCAACACGACTTTCTCCATTTTATCCCGTAGCTTCCTAGGTTGCAATTCAACTTCTCTCTTATTGCCCTGCAACAATACTTTGAGACATTCCATGTTCTCTTCTAGATCAGACCAGGCTACCTGGATTAATTCGACTTGTTCCACAAGCTCACTTGTCTCACTTCATTTTGAAAGCTGAGGCATTGTCTTTCATTTCGTTTTCCAGGCCTCTGTGAATTTTTCCCTTGCCTTCTCTAACTTCTTCTCTGCCTGAATCCTTGAATATCCCTCCTACATTTGTTGTGCTTGCGTAATGATTCCTTCTTGTTTCTAGAACTCAGCATCTCGTTCTACCTTTTGGATCCTCTGCTCCAATTGCTTAGTCGAAGATCTGATTATGCTCACTATTTGTGTTGTCGGTAGCTGAGCGAGGTTTCCATATGAAGCAGTTGTGTCCAAGGGTAACTGAAATCATAGTGGAAATCCACTAGCCATTGAATGTTCAGAGGGTGTCTCCACCTCTTATTTCCCTGGGGATGGACCTTTTCATTGATGTGCAAGTCTCATATTTAGAGTCATTGGAAGTAGAAGGAGAACCTTTGTCTTTTCCAGACAATTGTAATAGTTATGTGAATTGTTGTGGATTCTGGAGTATTGGCTCCAGCTGTTCTTTTAGGGATGTTATGCTCTGTCCTGATGTGGTTTGGGGTTCTTTATGAACCGGTTGTGGTCCTACCTTTGTCTCTATAGAAACTTCTGGAGTCTCGCTCCTAATGATGGGAATATCAACATTGATTGTTGAGAGAGGACTCTGGGTTCCTAGAACTTGCGGTATTGGAGCAAGTGGGGAAATTTCTTGTTTATGACTCTCCACTGAAGGTAGAGTGCTCGAAACAGGTAACGACGGAGTAGTAGGTTGGCTCAAGGATTTAATGGTCACTGTAGTATGTTCTGGTACATTCTTATAAGGGTCGTGGATATCCACTTACATTGGCTCGGGGGATGTGGGTTGGGAGGGAAGAGTGGTATCTCTTGGTGGTGATTGGTCTTGTTTAGTAATGATGGTCACGAATGCATTGGTATCTGACTAAGGATCATCTTGGATGTCAATCACATTTTGGGAAGCTCAAAAATCTACTCGAGTATGAGGTATAGCCGAGGATATCAGTTGTGGGTTCAAAATATTCGCAGGGGAAATCTATGTTCGAGGTTTCTTGACTACCGAATCCCCTATGAAAGTAGCTGCAAGAATTTCATTAACATATTTACCTGATAACACTGCTTGCTCTGGGAGCTGTGGAAACGTTGTCAATGTCCTTTTACTCTGCTCTAGCGGTTTCTCATTGTCTTCTTCTTCTAAGTCCAATTGTGTTTGGATATTCTTCTTCTTTTCTATTGGGCCTGAACTTGGCCCTACTCCTTCTTCTTGCACCTTTTTCTTCATGATTTCTGGAGGCAAGAGGTAATGCATACTAGACTTGTGTGGATTGCGCTTGATGTCAGTCCATGAAATGACTTATTTATCAAATGCTTCCTCATCAAGGTAGAAGGGGAGCAACCTGGAGTGGAAGCCTTCAAGCTTTGCATGCCTCGACCAGACAAGGGTATTGTGGTGATTCAAGCCATAGGCTATGTTCTTGGTATTGAGGTTCAACAACTCTTGTGGTATGTGTGACCAATGAGTTGCATCGATTAACTGATTATACCATTTTGCAAAGGTGACATTATTGAACTCCATGTTCTCCTGATCTGTCCTTGCATGCCACGATTCAAACATTTTTGCAAGGTGACCTTTGTCCTCTGGTGCTAACTGTCTTCCCATGGGTGTCTTCCATTTCCACATTGCAAACGCTACTAGTAGGTATCCATATGTGAAATTTCACCTTTCTCTTGAGCTTCCTCACAAGCGACCAAGAGTTCCTCTAGTAGGTAGTTACACCAGTTGACCACAACTCCATTTGTGTAGAATTATACTACTGAAAGAGCATCTAAGGTGCATTCGACCTTGTAGTAAGAATGCATGACCTTTCTTGCAATTACATAGTAGGTTGTTCAGACTGTTTTTGGAATGATTAGGTCATTCTTCATTGTTCTCCCACCTCTCTGTGTGGAACTTCTCGTATAGACTAACTTCACTTTTCTTCTTCCTGTGCTTGCTTGGGGCTTGAAATCCTTTGGACACATCCTCACCCTCGAGACATAATCCGGTGAGTTTGTGGATGTCGCCTACATGAATGAGATATCTTCGTTCGAGCCATACGCTTATGTCATGCACTCAACTGATCAGAAACTTTGTGCACCACACAACCTCACCATTGGTCCCAAATACTGGTAGATCCCTGAGGTGCATAATTGTGGAGTTGAATAGGTTGATGAACTTTGGCTTTGAGACAAACTGCATGCCTCCCATTGTATTTGGGACCAAGTCCTAGAACACGGTAATGTTCATCTATGGAAAAAATACTTGCTCCATTAGATCAAGGTCCATAAGTTTCACTTGCTACATCTTCCCCTTGAAATCAATGAGGATCTCGATCCTAGGATCATACAACTCATCTGGGATTGCTTCTTTGGGAGCTGAAATCTGGCCTCTTGTTTCTCTCAGCATGCTAGCTCTGAAGTGTTGATAAGCTAGGTGAATTGGGGTCGGCTTTGTAATAGGGGAATGAAAATCTCTCAGAGTATGCGTGATTGCAGAAAAGTCAAAATCATAGGGTAGCTAACAACAAACAGTGATTCTCATTCCTCAAGTTCACAGGGTCTTATAACTAGATAACTAGAAAACTATGTAGGTTCACATAAAGACACTCATCATTAGGCCATAAACGCAATCTTAGACTTAGGTGTCCGATGAGATGGATAATGGGACAGGATCTATCAATTGATCTTGAATTTTAATGAACATACTGATAGGGACATGGTCGAGCTAAGGGGATTAACTTTTTAACACCTGTGAATCATGGTGGGGATATTGATGGCATCTACACGTACCACGCCTTTATGGATTAACAGAAATTTCTGATGGGTTACTGTGGCTATCATAAAGGGTATGACTAGATGGAATGCATGTGGCACATGGGTTGTGATACAGTTCAGATTCACCCCTCGTCCTACCATAATGGGGGTCCCCGTCACATGTAATGACTTTATTTAATGTAATGGTGGCTCTTTCGATATCGTGTGGTTGAGTAAGCAGTTCTTCACAAAAGCAATGCTTAGACTGAAAGAGAAGTATATGTCGTGGCGCAACAATGCACACTCTGACGTTATTAACTGAATTAAAGAAATTACGAGAAATTAAAATCTAACTACTGTGCATGCTCCCTTGGACTGGAGAAACAATCCTTTGGCTCAATCATGAGAAATATATGGTTCCAGGTAGGTAGCATTCACCCATCTTGGTCGAAGGATACCATCCAATTGCACGAGCTTAACTACACCAGAGTGTCAGATTTCCGCAACTATGAATGGACCCAACCAATGCATGTGCAAATTTCATAGATGTATCTGATATCAGCTATCATAGAGTAGTACCTTATCACCTTGTTCAAATATTTTATCCTTAATGTGTCTATCATGCCAATATTTTTGGCTAGATTTCTCAACTCTTTGATGAAAATCTACTATAAATATTTCTTCCTCAAGTTCTTTCAAGTATGTAATCCCTTGTGCAACTGATTCACCATCCATCGTGTGTTTATCCTATGCTATATAGAGACTAGGGGTAATAAAATTTGTAGATACAAGGACTTATTTCCCATAAACCAACTGAAATGGAGTATAACTAGGTAGTTTCTTCGTGGTAGTCCTGTAAGCCCACAAGATTGTTGGAACTCTATCATCCCAGTCTTCCATGTTTGAGAAACATACTTTTTTGAATCCTCTTTCCATAATTTTATTGAATTCCTCTACTCTATCGTTATCTTGCGGGTGTTATGGACTGCTCTTATGGTGTTTTATAAGGAATTATGTTGTCAACATTGAGATTGTGTTGCTAATAAAGTGACTTCCTTGATCACTGGTCAAACATCTAGGACATCCAAACCGAGTGATGACGTTCTTGAAGAAAAATATAACAGTTGCATATGTCAAACAGTCTTGAACTTCCTCTACTCCATCCCATCTTGTAAGGTAATTGGTTGTGGTGATGATGTATATGGCCTTTAAGTGCTTAGACAAGGGGTTGATCGGTCCAATAAAGTCAATATCCCATTTCTCAAATGCATGAAGTGCTCTAACTGGCTGAAGGGGTAATTCATCTCTATGTGATGGCTTCCCTACTCTTTGGAAAGTGTCACAAGATATAGCGAACTCTTTAGCGTCTTTAAATAACGTAGCCCACCATAATCCATATTGAAGTACCTTCTTTGTAGAAGCTTTACCTCCAACATGTCCTCCTGCAACTCCATTATGGCATTCCCATAGGATATCTTGCCTTTCGTGGTTTAATACATATCTCCTAAGGATGTTTTTGAGTCCCAATTTGTAAAGTTGTCCTGCAATGAGTTGATAGTCTGCATGAACCACCATATGTCGTTTTTGGGTTGTAGAGTAAGTTTCTGGACAAGTCCCTATACTGAGGAAGACAACAATGTCTTCAAGATATTTTGAGATGGCCTCAATTTAGAAGAGGTCTGCATCTAGGAGTTGATCATCCACTGCTCCACCACTTTCCCCTGATTCCAATCTGGAAAGGTGATCTAGACCCATATTGCATCTTCTTGGTTTGACAATTACTTCAAATGAAAACTCTTGAAATACGAGTAGCCACCTACAAATCCTTCCTTCAAGTACTGGTTTATTGACTAGGTACTTCAATGCATAATGGTCAGTAAAAAGCTTGAAATGAGAACCTAACAAGTAGTGTCTAAACTTTTTAAATGCATAAATCATATCTAGACCTTCCCTTTCAGTGTTTGTATAGTTGATCTTAGCTTGCGAAAGATTTCTGTTGGAAAAGTAGATAGGGTGGTCCATATTTCCTTCCCTTGTTTGCACTAGAATGGCTCCCAAGGCAATGCTTTATGCATCCACGTGTACATGGAATTCAATTTCCCAATTGGGAAATATCAAGATAGGTGCAGTACTTATTTTTTATTTGATAATTTTGAATTCTTTGTCACATTATGGCGTCCACTGGAACAGTTCAGACTTCTTTCGCAATTTTTCTAAGGGTGTGGTGATAGTTGAATATCTTCTAATGAACCTACGGTAATATCTTGTGTGTCCCAATATAGAGAAAAATATCTTAGCACCTGTCGGTGGCGGAATGTTTAGAATGACTGCAACTTTAGCTGGGTCTACAAAGACTCCTTCTCTGCATACAATATGGCCTAGCACATTGTCATGTGGTACACAGAAAATGCACTTCCTGAGATTCAAATATATCTGCAATTCACAAAATCTATCAAACATGAACCGGAGTAGCCCTACATGGTATTTTAGAAGGCTATATACCATCCAATCATCCATGTAGACTTCTACAAACTTGTGGATGAACTCTCAAAATGTTGCTATTATGATCCGAGAGAAGACTGCAGAGGAATTTTTTATGCCAAATGGAATTACATTGTATGTGAATGATCCCCATTATGTTATCAACGTTGTCTTGTTCTTGTCTTACACTACGATTTTTACTTGATGATATCTTGATAATCCATCTATAAATGAATAAGATTCTTTTCCCACAACCTGATCTAACACTTCGTCACTAAAATGTGTCGGGAACGTATCGTGCACACATGAAGAATTTAGACTTTTGCATTCCACATAGACCTGAATGTATTATGTATATTTCTTGCTCTGGATAACTATGGGGCTAATGCACTTTCCTTCTTCGATTCAGAAAATGAGTCATGCCACAAGCATTTTTTCCATTTCCTTCTTGACCTTCATTTTTATTCTAGGATTAAGTCATATGGTCTATGCTTCACAGGTCTTGAGTCGAGTTTCAACTTGATTTTCATTTCTCCCATGGCTCCTTTTATACCTTTCAGTATTGAGAACATTTTTAGAAAAAATTCTTCATACTCCCGCAATAGGCTATGTACTTCATTCATAGTTTTCTCATCCCAGTAGTCTCCTATAGAAGCTATCTTAGGATTCTCTGCACTCCCTATATTAACTTTCTGCAACTTTAGTGGATGGTTATAAGAGATACAAGTGTGAATAGGTATAGTATCATGAATCTCCCTACTGTCTTCCATTTATTTAATGATTGAGTTTCTCAACTCTTCTAAGTCATTGTATTTTTCTAGGTCTTTCTCAAATTTACAGCAAGGTACAACTATCTTATTAGTTTCAAGATTCGGACCAGACTGAAGAAAATGAATATGGTCAACACATACTACTGGACTTGATTTCTTTTTGCAAATGTCAGTAAAAAGCATGTCCCTGATTCTTTGAAGGACTGTGTTGAGCTCAGGGTACTTACTTGTAAAAGAGAAGTCCTTGAACATTTGGTCTTGTAAGGCTTTCCAACAGTTTGTTTGTCTCCTGGTATCCTCATGTATGTACCAAGATTTTGGGATTGGCCCCAATGAATGGAGAAATACCTAAACCCATAGGTGAGAGGGTACTTCCACAACTCTCCACTGCTTTAAGCAATGCTCAATATGCACTTTAGGGTCAGACCGTCCATCGAACAATTGCGCATCTTGAAAATATATATTCATCTCTTCTTTCAGTTGATCCCTACTTTGGAATCAACATTAGATGGCTTGTTTTTCATTTTCCCACTCCATAATCGAGGCTTTATGGGTGATCCGCCATCTAGCGGGGGTATCTTGCAAGGTTAAGTCAAGAATAGGGATCTTTTGATCTGTCACTATTTTCTCGTCTATGTTGGTAAGAAAATTGTGTACCTCTGAGGTACCATCATATGTCGATTATTATCTGACCTCAGATCCAATCCATATTGTTGCCCTGATAGTTACGCATCATATTGAGAATCTCTCAAATGAACCTTACTACCAACTGTCAAATGCTACCTCTGAATTCTCATAAGAAAATTGTATGCTTCTCCAACTTACTGATCCATCTGTAGTGGGATTTATTTAATCTAGTCTGCTTCCTGTTGTTATGGTGTATAATTGTTCAAGAGCATCTGATTCCATATTGTGGTCCATTAGTTCATTGTATCTAGGCCCTAAACATGGATCTAAGGGTTGAACTACTTTTATCCCATCTTCTTCAAATGTCATGGTGTCCCTCTTTAGATCAATGATAGCATAGTTTTTGTATGCCCAATCAATTCCTAGTAGAGAAAGGTAGGGATCCTTATCTCCCATGATTTCAATTACCTCAAAATCGATTGTGGTCTTAACTCCTGCAACATCTATTTCCACATTTTCCAGCCTTCCTACTGGGAAAATGCAGTACTCGTTTTCCATTCTCAACTGGATGGAGGAATATACTAACTGAGGTTTTCCCAAATCTTCTCATGTCTTTTTGGGAAGGATGTTGACATCAGATCCCAAATCTAGTATGACATATTTGATTTCAAAATCATCTAGCTAGGCTTTTAGCCTAAATTATTTTCTTGTTCACACCTTTCTTATTTGGATTCATTGGGTATTCTTCTTAGGGAGGTTGGTCCTTACTATATCTCCTAGGGTTCCCTCATTTCCCAATATTAGGTACATAGTGTTGTGCAACTTCTCTGTAAGTTAGTCATCCCCTAGGATATCAAAGAACAATTGAAACTAGAGATTGATTACACTTTGAGACTGCTCAAAGCGTCTCCTTGGAATTGCAAAGTTTCTAGGTGTCGGTGGTGAGGTAGGGGCTTCCGCAAGGTTATGTTGAGAAAAAAATTCAGGGGGATTATCCAATACTTCTAAAGCGGGGATGCTCTTAAATATTTCTATTTCATTTTTGAAAAGCAACTTTTGTTTCACAGAGTCATACCTGTCATCTTTGGGAACAACTTTCTGAATCTTGGGCTAACTGTTTGCATTTGCCCCAGTTTTTTCTGCTCCACAAGTGATTATGTTAATATTAGGTATTTTTCCCTTGTTTCCCCTTTTTATTTCTAGTCTTATGAGGTTATCTCCTCATTGACGAACCCGATCTTCCCATTTCATGATCAGTTCTGGGAAGTCTTCAGTTGCATTCCCATTATCCGTGTAGTGATAGCACCATGGTTGTCTTGGGTGAGGTAATTCTTTGGACAAATGACCTTGTTAGTTGTAGTTGTAACATTGGCTTGGTCCTCTGCCTCCATTTCTCCCTCCCCTGAATCCACCTCCAACCCCACCTCCCTGGCCTCTCCTAGGTTCTTGGGGGGTTTCATTTATTCTGAATGTTGTCTGGTCTAGTCTGTCAACAAGCACGTACAACGCTCTACATTGATTTGTAGAATGGGTCGTATATGCGCATAACTCACAATGTATTGTATTGGGCGTAGTTGTGTACTTTTTCATAATAGGAAACTGCCTCGGTGCATTCCCATGTGTCCGAAAAATCTCACAATACTCAGCTTTCTGAGATGTTTGACCACCTGGGAAGATAATGTATAACCCTAGTGTATGAAATGGTGGAGTCACAAATACTTGTGCAACTCCTCCCGTTGGTCCTAGAGAAGGTCCCATTGAATTGTGAGGAGGTCACATTCCCCTCATGTGTGGACATTAATTTTCCAGATTCCCTTCTATGTAGCATCTTGTGCACCAAACATGAAGTCGTCCTGGTCTTGGTTTGGTTAATTCTTGAATATTTTCCATTGGCGCCGATATTTATCCCTGGATTTGAGAGAAATTTGCATCTACTAGAGGCCTGGTCATCCTCAGACTCCCTGGATAACCTACCATGGCTTCGACATTCAACAATTGTTCCAAGGAGTCTGTTAATGTGGCTATCTTCTATTGCGTTAAAGGAAATATCTTCAAAGGTAGTAATCCTTGGATGTACCATTCCCTCTAGTGATCTTCGTGAATTGGATGCGCTAGTGTTCCAATAGCATATTTAAATTTCTAGATGTACTCCCAGGCATATTCTCCTTCTCTTTGTTGAATCTCCCGCAACTCAGAGAGGGCTTGTTCCTCTGACTAAGGTAGTTTGAATTCGACGATGAACTTCAAACGAACTTGGCCCAGGGTGAACGCTTGTCCTTGTACTCCTGGTTCAATATCCTTCATGTATAATTTGAGAGAACAACCCATCAAGGTAGTCTAAAATTCTACTAACTTGTTTGCATCAAGAGTCCCTCTGGATCTCTAGATGACTTCACATAAGAACCAATGTTTCTCTACATTTTTGTTCCCTTTACCCCAAAATTTTGGATATCGGGTGATCGATCCTCCCATATTTCCAACCATTATGGGTCTTACTACTCCTATTAGAATGAAACCTAACTGTCCTAGTTGCGATATGCCTAGGGATCCTAATATCCTCCCAGTGTTTACACTTGCAGACTGATTCTGACTAACTAGATGTGATTGAATAGAAATAGCATAAGTAGGCAGTGTAGAATTTACCACGGGTATAGAGAACACCTGGGGGACAGGTGATTCAAGGTTGGTTATACTGACTTCTGAGCAGGTTTCTTTGATTTTGGGGGTCTCATTTTCTTCTTCTAGAGAAACCTTCTCTACATGATTCCCGATGTTTCCTTATATCAGGGTTGAATCTTCTTGGTCTCTTGCAAGGTCCAGACATGCTTCGTCTTCCCTTGCTTCTCCATACTCTTCTTCTTGTCCACCCATCTAGGGACTCCTTCCTCTTTGCACTTCCCTCTGTTGTAATATTAGACTGGCTAGTATTTCTTGTCTTCTTACCTTCCTCAACTTCTCCTTCTTTCTTTCCTCTATTCCTTTTGATATTATTTCTTTCTGCAACACCTTGGACTGCTTC
>JZKD02S2222614.1:16971-27611 GCA_000966675.3 Picea glauca | reverse complement strand
ACTTTTCTCTTCATACGTTGATGACTGACCTTTAGAAGACCTCAATTTAATAGGATTTGAACATGTAACCTCTTAAGAATAAACACATGTTCTTAACCATTAAACCCATTACAAGAATGTTAAAAGAAGAAAACAAAAAACTAGTTAGAAATTGTAATAGATGTGCCTCATTATTTTGAATGTCCCACAATCCTCATTATCATATTTCAAATGAAACAAGATAATCAGACAATAAAAATATCTCAATATACTAGATGACCCTTCACAAACATTCCACCTCTACTGTAGATCACCTCGCCACATCATGTAAATATTGGATTCGTAAGGCACCTAGCGAAACCCTAAAAAAATTAGGGTAATGAAAATAATCATCCATTAAAAAATGCGTAGTCTAAACGTTCGACTTTTTGGAGTTTTTACGCGCATATTTTCTGATCAATTTTTACTGAAATACAACCAAAAATTGTTGGAACACCATATTTAAGTGATTGAGTTTGTATAATTCAAGTGTCCCAATGGTTTTTCAGGGTGATGAATCCATTTATGCATTAAAAAATGCAATTTAAATAACAAAAAATGGTGAATTCACCAATAACTATTTCGTTGGATTCTGGTGAAAAAGTTCAAAAAATCGAATGTTTAGATAATTCCATAAAGAAAACATGCTTTAATACACCAACGACAAAATATCCGGTTCACATAGAGATTGTCATTTTGACTATCCATTTTCATTTGGACGCTACATATAAGTTGGTTTTCAAGTGACATTAATTACTTACCATTCCCATAGATTGTCGTTTTGGTTGTCCAATATGTTGTCGTGAGGGTGTAGAAGAAAGGTTGTGGTTGAATTATTGACCATTATATTTTTTCAGTGAAGTACTAAGACACTCACTTCATGTTCATTTTACAGAGCATATAAGTATGTTTTCAGGTGACATTAATTAGTTACCTTCTACGATTTCTACGTGAGAAATGAGTTTTTTTTTTTTTTTTTAATTAATCTCACCTTTTATGATCTGGACTGTTGTCTAATCTTGGCATAGGATCATATCCACATCATTATATTTATCTTTATGGAACCACTTAGTGGAAACAGGATCTAGTGCTAGTAGTCTTTTTTTTCTCACATGGGAACCTCAAAAAAATTGTTTTAAATATGTACACTTTTTCAAATTAATCATTAATTTCTCATCTTTTCATATTTTCAACTCTTTCTCTAGATCAACGAAACACCCCAAAATTTCATCGACATATACCACAACAAATTTTCCCCAAAAACGTTTTACTTTTCTCCTATGTTGTGTTGGCGATGAAAGTCTATTCTCCTTCGATGTGTCGGTAAAAGTCTATTTGTTTTCGACATTGTGTGTATAGGATGGTTAAGGGGATCTTGAAATGATGGATTATGAAGAAGTACGAAAGAAAAAATGAGCGCTTCAAACTTGGAAAAAACAACAATAGCCCGAGTTCAAAAGTCCATAACTTTCTCATACGATCTCTGAGTGAAGCATTATTTTTTGTGATGTGGAGAGCACAAGGAGACGTTTCTAAAGAGAGAACGTACAAATTCATTTATTCATTTGAGAATACTCATGTCGCGATTAACATAGATGACTTAGTGAGAAATCGTTGGTGATCGTTCTAACACTTCTAGGCCTTGTATTTCGATTCCATAAGAGGTGTTGGAATCGTAA
This sequence comes from Picea glauca, assembly GCA_000966675.3. Classification (NCBI taxonomy): domain Eukaryota; kingdom Viridiplantae; phylum Streptophyta; class Pinopsida; order Pinales; family Pinaceae; genus Picea; species Picea glauca. The sequence continues at coordinate 25,914 of JZKD02S2222614.1, read as the reverse complement.
TCTTGGAAAACATGTAGTTATCCAATTTCAAGGATGGAAAATACACTTTTACCAATACCCAAAATTGCGAGAAAATTCATTTTTAATGAAAGTTTGGACCTCATTCTCGCTACTGCTTTGCCCAATTTCAGTTCTGTCAATTAATGTGGCATCTGTGTTATATAGGTTCTTAATCCATCCATTGGAGTTGAGGTTCTCTATCAATGGATGAGAAATAATATCTCGTGAAAATAACCAACTGATGTTTGGAGCACTTGAAACTCGTTATGAGATGGGAGAAAGATTTTTTTTTCCGAGATACAATTCAAAGATCTCCTATGTCATACATAATTTGTAATCAATCCTTATAATAATAAATGACACTTTCATGAGCAAGGTTAATAATAGAATCAAAAGTGAAAAATATACATGTTGGTATGGTATGCATAATAAAAGTTGATGGCGACACAAACAAAATTGTCAAGATTATTATAAACTCAATGATGATTATTACATGACATCAATCAAAATCAGTAAACAATCAACATCAATCATCTAATCAAACTTGAAATTATTAATTGTTAACAATCAAAATAACCTAACTAAAGGGTGTAGGGAAAAAGATTTGAGTCGGAATAATTTAGGAGAGGCCTCAAGATGTAAGTGTTTCACAGATAGAATCTATGTCGACGAGAAAGTAAGTTCCCTGTCCATATTCCCAATCTCAGTAATGGATGGACATCCTTAACCGACATATCAACAAAGGAAGAGGAAATATGCACTGATGAGCATTGTGTCTACAAAGATAGGGGCATCTCACTGATACACTATGTATTGGAGAAGATAGAAGATGATAACTGATACAATGTGTATCGATGATAAATAGAGATCCACTGTCGGTGTGTCAGTGGTCGAAAACGGGTTGGCCTTCGACATATCGACATGTAACAAAATATCAAATTATGCTATATCAACACCGAAAGAAGGATTGGCCTCCATTGTATCAACATCGAGAAGGAGATTAGCTTCCACTAGGCTAAAAGGGAAGAAAGAAAATAAAAAATTGCTAAGTGTTGGAGGGTTTTATAGCGTCAACAAGATTAGGGAGATGTCACTAATACATTGTCTATCGACGAAGATAGAGGAAGCTCATCGATACACTGTGTATCGGCATGCCATAGTGATATTCAAAATTGAAAGTTTGGAGGGAAAGAAGAGAGTCTTGGGCTTTAACATTTACATGGAATAATTTAAAAGGTTTTCAAGTAGAAAAAGTAATAGGGGAGCTTGATTTCTTCTCTTAGAGTAACGATGTTTTGTAGTGAATAAAAAAAATTAGGGAGGAGTGTTGTGTTGGTGCGACAGGCCCTAATAAGAATTCATTCTTAGTTTATTTGTTATATTAGTGGGAACCTTCCATTGTACCATTTTATTATAATTGTACCTTTTGTCTCCTATATATATAAGAATGAGACCTATTCTTAAGTTCATCATATTTTTTTCTTGTGAACTATATATATTGTAAAAGGAAATTTCCCCTTTATTCATTGACTTTTTATCATTTTTAAGGCACTTAATTCCTAACACTTTCCACAACTACCACCCTTGATTTTAATAATATGTTTTTATGATAAATTTAAAATTTAATAATTGATATATTATAAAAATAATAAAATAAATTATTAAGAAACTAAACTTAAACTACAATTGACTTCATTTGGCATGGTGGTTGTTCTTAATTTAAATTGAAAATTGAAAAGTAAGTTATAACATGTTTTGTCACCTCCAGTTGGAAGTAGCTTGGATGGTTGTGAGGAATGATTGTTATCCTTCCATAATGACATGAATAAAGCTCATAATGAATATGTTGTAATGGCTTCGAGCCTATTTATATTGGAAAGTTACCTTTGATTCAAAATTGAATAGCAAGGCAGCTGCTATTTCCTTTAAAATGTTTTGTCACCTCCACAATTTTATTTTTAAAATGGCTTATCTATTCTAAGTGTCAATATATTTAAACCCCTGATTCTTTTTTTTCTGAGCTAAAATTATGCTTTTGACATGGATTGCCTCCCGCTTAATAAGTAACATTCTCGGTTGTTTTAAATGATCGGAAAGATATTTCTCGATGATTCTATGAAACCTTAATCTATGAGCAACCAAAGTAAACATATCAATGAGCAGAAACATTAAAATAAGATTTTGCTCTCATATGTGAGCCTGGAACTAGGTGTCTTTCCCGCTTAAATCTCGCTGTTCGTACGCTGTTGCATGTCCTTGTTTCGCTTTCTTTCCATTTATACCATGTTTGTCTCTATCGAGTTGGCGATAAGCTCTTCAGCAACCAAACCAATCAAACAAAAAGTCTTCTCGCGTACGGTTGTATGACAGTGGTCTGGAAATGACTTTGTGAAACTATTCCATCAAACAAAAACTCTTCATGCGGATGCTTGTATAATAGTGAACTCGAAATGGCATTGTTACACTATTTCCCTTTTGAAGGCGACACTAATATTATCTGTTTAAATGTCAATCGAATCTGATTTGGATTACATAGACATTATTTGTTTGAATGTCAAGCAGATTTGTTATAAATGTCATTTAGATCTGTTATAAAGAGGAAGCTAAATCGCACAGATTTAATTAGCAGCAATTAATCAAATATATAGACAAAAGCAATCACACAAGAATGAACACCAGATTTACGTGGTAAAACCTTTCATAAGGGAAACATCCACGGGGCAATGAAATTTGGTTTTATTATTCTTCAAGGGAGAATTACAACAACCAACATGTACATCAATCCAACCCGTCAACCTTGCGCATCTATCATTTTATATGGCTTACAACAGTGAGATACAAGAAATATGCCTCTAACCAAACAACTATGTTTAGTTGATTTTTCTCAACTGAAGGATAAATGTTAGGATTTGAAATCGTCCACATTCCATGTTGGGAAATTCCTTGACATCGTTCAACAATCTCTACCTTGACAATAATTTACCTTAATATCATGTCCAATTTTATTCATCAAAGCCAAGAGAAGACAAACACCATCACAACTTCTCTAATAGAACTGGTTTTGTGAACATGTCTGCATAGTTCTCCTTTGTATGAACTTTTTCCAGAGACACTCCTCTTTCATCAACAACCTATCTTACAAAATGGTATTTAATAGGAATATGTTTTGTCTTACTATGATAAGATGGATTTTAAGACAAATGAATTGCACTTTGACTATCAGAAAACAATTTTAACTTGTCCTCCTTCCAAACTCACATAGTAAACCTTTTAACCATATTGTTTCTTTGCAAGCATGCGAGGTTGCCACATATTCTGCCTCTGTAGTGCATAAAGAAACAATATCCTGAAGCTTTGACATCCAACTAATAGCTCCACGTGCAAGAGTAAAGACATATCCTGAAGTTGATCTCCTCTTGTGTAAGTCACCTACAAAATCTGAATCGACATATTCATAGACTAAATCGCTACCATTGTTATAGGTGATACAATAATTACTTGTGCCTTTCAAATACCGAAGCACCCATTTCACTGCAGTTCAATGTTTTTTTCCGGAATTTTCCATGTACTGACTAACAACACCCACTGCACGTGAAATATTTGGTCGTGTACTAACCATAATATACATTAGACTCCCTACTGCATTAACGTACGGTACACGAGATGCATTATCCTTTTCTTCATTAGTACTAGGACATAAACTTGAAGAAATCTTAAAATGAGAAGCCAAAGGGATTGAAACGGGTTTCACATTGTTTGTATCAAACCTGATAAGTATTTTCTCCACATACTTCTATTGTGATAACTAGAGCTTACCATTTTTTATGTCTCTGTGTATCTCCATGCCCAAGATTTGTTTTGCTACTCCTAGATCCTTCATATCAAACGTCATAGCCATCTAAGCCTTTAACTTATTGACCTCTACCATGCTTTGGCTTGCTACAAGCATATCATCAACATATAACACACAAATAAAGAATATGCCATTATCCAAAATTTTGAAATAAACATAATGATCATACTCACTCCTTGTATAATTATGGCTCACCATGAAAGAATCAAACTTCTTGTACCATTGCTTGGGAGACTGCCTCAGGCCATACAATGACTTCTTGAGTTTGCAAACAAATGTTTTCCTGCCATATTGAATAAACCCTTCTGATTGTTCCATGTATATTTCCTCATCTAAATCTCCATGTAAAAATGTTGTTTTAACATCTAGCTTCTCTAATTCCATATTAAATAAATAAACTAGTGTTGATACAACCTGAATTGAAACAAGTTTAACTACTAGTGAAAAGATTTCATGGAAATCAATACCTTCCTTCTGCGAATAACTTTTTTCCATCAGTCTTGCTTTGTACCTCTCAACTTTATCATCAACAATCCATTTTAGTTTATAGACCCACTTGCAGTCTGCAATTTTCCTATCTTTTGGGAGTTCTACCAGGTCCCATGCTCCATTCCCTTCTAAGACATCCATTTCCTCTTTCATTACTTCTTTCCATTTTGCACTATCAGAAACCTCCATTGCTTCCTGAAATCAAGTAGGCTCCTCATTGTTAGTAACTAAAGAAACAAATGAAACAAAATCATCATATATTCTAGGAGGATTCTTGACCCTTGTAGATCTCCTTAAAGATGATTGTGGTATATCCACATTTTCCTGATTATTATCTACATCCACATTTTCATCTACATGAACATCTTCATGAATACCCTCATGAACCTCTTCATGAATGTCTTCATGTTCATCTTCTTCTGTAGATGAACAAGTCTCAAATTGGATCTATTGAGTTTGTGGTACCCGTGCCTATTTCATTTCAACATCTACATCTGATTTTATAAATACCGATTCATCAAATATTACATCCCTTAGTTCCATCACCATACCCAACAAAGATAAGCCTTTTTTATTTGGGATCTAATTTAGAACGTTGATGCTTAGGTATAAGAGCATAGTCTTCACAACCAAAAATATTAAGGTTTGAATAATCATAAGAGTGACTAGTCCATACCTCTTTTGGAATATTACATTCAATTGCAGTCGATGGTGATCAATTAACTAGATAACAAGTTGTAAAAATTGCTTCTACCCACATTTTTTGTTGCAACTTGGCATTACTAATCATGCTCCTTGCTCTCTCTAGAAGAGTTTTGTTCATGCATTCAACAACACTGTTTTGTTGATGAGTATAGGCAGTGGTTTTGTGCCTCTCAATCCTTGCTTCTTTGCAATAGTTTTTGAATTCCATAGATGTGTATTCACTTCCATAATCAATTCTTAAACATTTTATTGACCTACCAATGCTCTTTTCAAGCAAAGGTCTAAACTGCTTAAAGACAATAAAAAAATCAACTTTTCTTTTTAACAAATAGACCCACACCTTCCTAGAAAAATCATCTATAAATGTAACAAAATATGATGATCCTCCATACAAGACTGTAGGGGAAGGTCCCCAAACATCTAAGTGAATGTAATCAAGGAAACCTTTACTACTGTGTCTTCTTGTTTTAACTTTACTACTGTGTCTTCTTGTTTTAAACTTATGCCTACTCTGTTTACCATAGATACAATGCTTACATAATTTTAAATTCAGAGACTTCAAACTTGGAAGTAACTTACGATCTACAAGTACCTTAAGTCCTTTTTTGCTCATATGACCCAAACATTGATGCCATAAACAAATGGAATCACTTGCATTTTCAAATATTGTTGTTGCTTGATCTAACTCAATTCTTCCTTCAAGTTGATAAATATTTCCAATCTTGTTCGCCTTCATGAACTGTAAGATGCCTTTGAACGCTTTCATCACTTCACCTTGAATTGTACACTTGTATCCATTCAAATCTATGACTCCCAAAGATATCAAGTTCTTTCTAATTTCATGTGCGTGTCTCACATATGTTAATGTTCTTATAGAACCATCATACACTTTAATTCTCACGCTACCAATCCCGACAATCTTACAAGAAATATCATTTCCCATAAAAACAACTCCATCATCTATAGGTTTATATGTGGAAAACCAATGTTTATGTAAACTCATATGAGTTGATGCGCCATAGTCTAACAACCAGTTTTGATCATGATGTGAAGCATTAGAAATAGACAGAACCTAATAAATCATACCTTAACCAGACGTTGAACTTGTTTCAGTTGCATTTTCTTCCTTTACTTATTTTTTTAAGTCTTCTTTGGAAGTCTTTTGTCATTTCCAGCAATCCTTCTTGAGATGTCCAGATTTTCCACAGTAATAGCATTTAAGTTTACCCTTCCTCCCTCTTGACTTAGATCTAGAAGAACCTCTCTAATTCTTCTCTTTATCTTTGGATCTCCCTCTAACCACCATTACCTCAGAAGTCAAGGTTTCTTGACTAGATTTTCTCCCCATCTCCTGAGCCAATAAAGGTCCCACAACAGTGTCATAATCCAAAACATTTGTCAAGCTAAAAATTATAGAGGTAACTAAATGATCCCAAGACTCCGACAACAAACACAATAGTGTCACTGCCTTGTGTTCATCATCGAGTTTTACTTCCATACTAGCCAATTGAACTATAAGGGTATTAAAGGTACTTAAATGGTCAACGACTTTCATACCTTCTTTTATTCACAAACCATACAACTCCTTCTTCAAAAAGATTCTATTAGTTAGGGACTTTGTCATGTAAAGGCCTTCCAATCTGGTCCATATACCTTTTGTTGTTTCCTCTCCTACTATATTAAACAAAACATCATCTACAAGGCACAGATGTATAGTACTCAGTGCTCTTGCATATAGATCATCCCATTCATCATTCTTCATGGTCGTCGATTTATTTGTCCTTCTCGCCAAAGTTTTCTACAAACCTTGTTGCACAAGAAAATCTTTCATCTTGAGATTCCATAGCTCAAAGTTGGTTTTTTCATTAAATTTTTCAACTTCAAATTTTGAACTTTAGCCATTTTGTCAAACCATCTTCCAATTCACAGTCAATCCCTCTGCCAATTTTCTTCTTGGACATGAAAAAAATTCCCTTTTCCTTTGATGATAGAAGGGTGGCGTTGCCTTAAGCTTCACAGGGGGCGCCACATTTCAGATTGACACTCTCTAAGGATGGTTGGAGGGAACCACCATTGAAATGGCGCTCTTTTTGTGTGGAAGGGGGGCGCCACCTTTTCATCTCTCCTCCCGACTGGATATGGATGTGCCACGTACTGGGAAATCAGGTTTTCTTAAGTGTGGGAGCCAACACTCCTCTAACACGTCCTAGGGAGAACCAATGTGGGAAAGGTCATTGAATCAATGCCCTTTGGTCGCAGAAAACATCCGGGAGACAAACTACGCTCCTCTGTACTTAGAATCGCTCTCCTTCACCTGCCAGAACACGTCCAAGGGTTCTTGCACTCACAAAGATCTGCAACCAATTTGACTTGGCTCACATGTTGCATCTGCTCCACCTGCTATGATACCACTTGTTATAGAACGGAAGATAAATTGCACAAACTTAATTAGCAACAATTAATCAAATATACAGACAAAAAAAATCACACAAGAATGAACACCATATTTACGTGGTAAAACCCTTCACAAGGGAAACATCCACGGGGAAATGTAATTCAGTTGGATTATTGTTCAAGGGAGAATTACAACAACCAACATGTACATCAATCCAACCCCTCAACCCTACATATATTAGCCTATATTGTTAGAATATAAAATATGTGTGCTCGTTTTACCATTTACTATACCCTTGTCACCCAACCATAGGTCGAAGCCACCCTCCGAGCACCTTAACCTTGACAGATAATCATTCTGGAAGAAAACCCTAGGCTAGATAGCCAAATAAAGGGTAGTGCACCTTTCCCCAAGGATAGCGCATCAACAAGATCTGATCAGATAGTCCAAACCCTAGCCAAGAGACAGTCCAAGTGTAACTGCTAGTTGCAGCAGCTGCAATGACAACTGCCCTCCAAACCTGCACAGAAACTGAGCAACTCCAGTGTGCACAAGCGATGCTCTGCAATTCTGATACTGCCTGCCAGAATGAGAACTGGCCTCCTATATTTATACTAATTCTAGCTAACTTCCTGGGCTGACTTCTCATTCTGGGTATCTATCTGTTCAATATATTTATTATTTCTGGCTGACTTCTTCTCTTGGAGGCTAATAACCTAATATAAATTATCTTCTAGCCGACAGGTCTTCTAAGGTTATTAGCCAACTCATTAGGGCTTCTTCTTGCTTCCTAGAGTATTCTATCCTTGTGAGGTTTACACGTGGAGGTAAATACCTCCCGCAACTACCATAATATCAACACTCCCTCCTAGCTAGGGAGGTATTACAGGTAATGGTATTGAGCACAAAACATACCATTCACCTAGTAGCATCAAAATAGTTATATAGACTAGATCATGAGCACCATCATCATCATCAGTTGCATCATCTCTCAAAACCATACTCTATCTAAATAATCGGACATGATGCTCACTCCACAGAGTGATACAAGAGTGATTCTTCTAATCTAGAAGAGTAAATGTTCTAAACCATTTTCTGTCTGGAAAGTCTATGTTCATCATTCATCTTGCTGATAATTATTTCTAATAAACTGTTGATAGTCTTCAAGAAAATCAGAACAAAATAGAACACAATTGTGTCTATCCATAGTAGTACATAACTACAATCCAGTGGTACACTACCACACCAAGTAACAAACAAATACTTGATCAACAACGTATAGTCACGAACAGTGGAACACATCCACCACAATAGTATACATCTATTGTCATACAGTTTTCATAACAATCATCTAATACCAACCTACACAGAAACAATGTTATGATGTAAACTGAATCATCTGGGCCAATCTTTCACTCACATTTGTGAGATCTGAAAGAATATCTGCCCTCAGAGTAGAACAATGAGATATCTGGACTATTCTTCTCAAGCAAGGAAGAAT
>JZKD02S2222570.1:28292-38560 GCA_000966675.3 Picea glauca | reverse complement strand
TTTTGTTATCTTGATATCTAGTGGTCAAGATTAAAAGAATGAAGATGATATTTGGGATCTCTTTTCAATTTTTGTACACATGAAGGATGGATAGAGTGCCTTTGATGTCCACAATCACTAACTATCACTAGCTATTGGGAGGGTAAAAGTCACATCACAAGCCTTTATAATGTAACAAAGAAAATCTTTACTACAACACCTATTTTTAAATTTTAAGATAATTAATGTGGGTCTACATGCCACACCTTTCAAGTCTTTTTATGTATGGTAAAATTTAAAATAAGTTTGACCCATCCCACCTCATACACTTAAGTGAAGAATAGGGCATTGATACCTTGTTAGTGACATACATAATTGCCTAAAGGCTACATCAACACTAATCAATATAATCAATAACCACATCTAACATATCCCCCATAGAGGAGGAGCATCCCCACCATAACTTGAACTCAATTCATTCTCATAATAATCACTCCAAGTTGTCACTAGAGCACAACCCAACAAACAAATTTCTTGATATGCCAAGTTGAAAAATTAGTTATATTGGTATTTTCATATTTTAAGATCATTAATTTAGATCTATATGCCATACTTTTCAAGTATTTTGGTAAATTACTTGAGATTCCATGTTGTCAAATTTATTAAAAAGTTATTGGTATTTATTCTATAGCCTCAATTTTGGAGTTAATGTATCCTAAGACACATATTTGGCTAAGATAGCTAGAGGCTTAATGTTGTAAGCCTCTCATTTGTATCACACATAATATTATAATCGACTGCTATGTTTAGCTAATGAAAAATTAATTTAAAAATAAATAAATACATAAATACTATGTTTATCATGATCCAGTGTTGAAACATATTAAAAGGGGATGGCTTGCTATATAATTAATCACATCATAAAAAATATCTAATAATTGCCAACTATTGAGGAATGACTCTTTAAAAACAAAAGCATACATGCACATGATTTTAGGTAGTGACAATGGCTATCCTTGAGGTGATGGAAATGGAAATGGACAACAAGAGGCTCATTGTTGTAATGGTTCCCTTGTTCTAGTGAGAAGGCTAGCAAGGACACCTTGTACTAGAAAGTAGGTTAACAATGTAAAAATTATGAAAAAAAAAATTCTACAACCATGTATTCACTTCATTATCATTGTAATGTACCCAATAACCTCTGTAACTACTGAGGATATGGGGTACTTATGGAAATAATTTTTTTATGCCCAACCTCTTTCTCTGATACCATTTTGTATCCTACCCAACCAACCCTGTACATTGCTAAGGTGGCGGGGCACTTCAAATTTCTCCACTAACTTGGAATTATCTCCATTACCACTTTGATAATATTCCTATCCATATAATTAGTTTGAACTCATCCACATTTGCAACAACTTTGATACAATAAATCTTATTGTCATGTTTGGAATGTGTTAATGCATGCAATCATGACCAAGCAGGATTATGCAAACATAATTATTCATTCAATTAACGATAACACCCCAACTATAGATGGATAGCCATTTATGCATGTGAAACATCATTCCATTCATAACTTAAAAACATTAAGTCAAAATAATTACAATTAACCATAAACACTTATCTTAATGGAAATATACATGAATCGACTGCAGACGAAGGACATTCCACCCAACCTTAGGCTCTCTATTTCCTACACTCTTTCTACAACATGGACACCCCCAAGCTAAAGATATGAGTCCGCAAGGATGAAGTCACCTATGGATGGCTCTAATCCTCTCACACAACCCAATTTTTCTAGAACTCACAAGATGTAAACTCTCACAGCAATTCCAATCCACTATCTTTTTTTCCCCTTCAACATGCACAACCCAAGGTATGGGATCCTCTTCTCTAACATTCAGTACCTCAATCTATTCCACTTCCCTCTAGGGCTCCAACACAGGTCAGCCAGGAAATCTCTCTACTGGTGACTCTATCTCAACTGTAATATAGTTTCTCAATGGTAGTAGTTTCCCTTGGACATGGGCATCAATTCCCCATAGTTTTTCCTAACAACAATACCCATTATTCTATTACAATCATGGCAGCATAGCCTGTCCCAACAACCTCTGGTAATAACAATGATGGACATTGATTTATTGAATAACTAAAACACGTGGAATATATTTGCATGTTGATAACTCACCACTTGTCTTCCTAATAAGCTCATGTATCTCACTTGCTGGACTAACTCCAAGGTTGGCATGACTTTGGATGACATAAGAAAATTAATTTAGGCTAGGAATAAAATATTATTATTTGGATTTGGCACCTTTGATCCCCCTAATCACCCTTTCTTTTATCTCTTGTGGAATCATAGTCCCCAATACTTTTCTTCGTCCGTGTTTGTAGTCGACGATGTGTTTTTATTATTAACCTTCAATGCACAATATTTGCATATCACATCGCTTGGCCCTTAGCCATTCATTATATACACAAATATACATTTCTAATTTGGGGATCAAAACCAGGGTGTTATATTTCACTCTCCCTAAATCTTGCACCATCCTCGGTGCACATCACCATTCATACGTCCAATAATTTTTACATCAAAATTTCAAAACAGATACAATTATTCCTCGCACATTGCATCTTCTAGCTCCCATTTCGCTTCTTTAGGGTTGTAGTGGGTCCATTTGACCTTTTCTTTCCCTATGACTCTATTCCAGAGCACCCTGACCTTCTTGTCCAGTATACACACTAGCCACACTTGAAAGTATATTTCTGGCTCCACTTGAATCAAAGTCCTGTTAATGACATGGTTAGGATCATGCACATACTTTTTCAATAATGAAACATGAAATACATTATACACTTTCATGGAATCATGCAATGCAAGCATGTATACAATTGTCTTATTCTATCCAATATCTCAAATGGACCACAAAACCTCGTTTTTATATTGGTGCAACTTCCCAACTTCAAAGAACTATTCTTTGGATTCATTTCCAAGAATACATGCTCCTCAATATTAAATCCCCTTGGCATCCCACCTTTATTTGCATAACTCATTTTCCTATCTTGTGTTGCATTCAAATTTTTCTTAATATTAACCTTTTGTTCTTCAATTTCCTTGAACAACTCTGGTGCAAATACTACTCTATCTACTAGATTGTCCCAAGTCATTGGAGTATTGTTTTTTCTTCCATATAAAACGTCAAATGAATTCATTTTTAATGAATCTTGATAGCCATTATTATAGGAAAATTCAACCAAATTCCAGTAGGCCTCCCACTTAGATGGCTTATCCATCACATACATTCTCAACATGTCTTTAATCAGTTGGATAACTCTCTTTGTTTTCCCATATATTTGTGGATGATAGGCTGTACTAAAATTCAGATTTGTACCAAAGCCTTTGAACCATACCTTCCAAAAGTTTGAAGTAAACTTTGGATCTCTATATGAACAATTATTTTAGGTACTCCATGCAACCTAACAATTTCTGGTATTTTTTCTGCCTTGTGACTTAATTTAACTAGAATAAAGTGAACAACTTTTCTCAATTTATCCACCACTACAATTATGGAGTCATGTTGCCTTGTTGTTTTTGGCAACTTAGTGATAAAATCAATGGTTACCACTTCCTATTTCCACTATGCAATAACAATGGCTATAGAAAACTTGTTGGGTGTCTATGCTCAACCTTTACTCTTTGGCATTCCATATACCTGACTATATAATCAACATCCTTTTTCATTCCCGAACAAAAATATTCTCTTCTTATTGTTGCAATTGTCTTATGGTACCTAGGATGTCTAACATATGGAACATTATGCATTTATTTTAATAATAACTTCCTTAATTCATGAGAATTAGGAACACACACTCTATTTTTGTGCATACGAATTCCATGTTTTTCCAACTTATATTCTTTATATTTATTCTATACATTTTCTTGCTATAAGCCTTCTATTACCTATAGGTAATATCCATCTAAAATAACAACCTCTAAAATTTTGTCCTCCAAATCTGATTTTCACATTCTAATGAATGTAGCATGCATTACATATATCCTTATATTGAGTGCATTAACAAACTTGCTTTCTTTTTCTTTGATATGTTTAATATCAAAGTCGTACTCACTCAAAAATTCTAGCCACCTTGTTTGTTTGGAATTAAAGTTTTTTGCTCAAATAAATATTTCATACCATTGTGATCTATCTTTAAATCAAATTTTCTTTCCATTAAGTATTGCCTCCACATTTTTAGTGCATGCAATATGATAGAGAGATGCAAGTCGTGGGTGAAATAATTCTTCTCATTCTCCTTAAGCTTTCTATACTCATAAAATATGACATGTCCATTTTGAGTAAGAACTGCAACAAATCTCTCTTTGTAATCATCTATACATACAACAAAATCTTCATTTGGGCCACCAATCTTCAAAATGGGTGCTCTAGTAAGTTCCTTTGATAGATGGAAACTTTCTTTACACTTTGGGGTCCATTCAAATTAATTTCTTTCTTTTGTAAATATGTAGTGGGATGAACAATCATGGAAAATCCCTCTACGAATATCCTATAGTATCCAACAAGCCCCATGAATGACCTCACCTCCATTATGTTTCTAGGTGTTGGCCATCCTCTAATAGCTTCAAATTATTTGGATCCACTACTATTCCTTTCTCTAAAATTATGTGTCCCAAGTACCGGTTTTGACTTTGATAAAAATAACACTTGATTAGATTGACATACATTTTATGCTCTCTTAACACTTGTAGTACCAACCTCAAGTGTTGTTCATGCTTTTCCTCTGAATTGGAATATAAATAAGAATATCATCCAAGAATACAATGAAAAACTTATCCAGGTAATTTACAAATATTCCATTCATTAAGAATATTAATGTAGATGGTGCATTTTTCAGTCCAAATGGTACCACTACAAATTCATAGTGCCCCTACATTGGTTTGAAAGTAGTCTTGTTGATGTCTTCATCCTTTATCCTTACCTGATGGTAACCTAACCTCAAGTCTATCTTTGAGAAGATATTTCGTCCTTTTAGCCGATCAAAGAGGTCATCAATTATAGGTAGATGATATTTATTCTTCACAGTGACTTTATTCAGTTGTCTAAAATCAATGCATAACCTCTAAGTCCCATCTTTCTTCTTTACAAAGAGTACCGATGCTCCCCAAGGTGAGACACTTGGGAGTATGTACCCCTTCTTTAACAATTTTTCTAATGTCATTTGTAGTTCCTGTTATAGCAGGCGTTGTAGCTTGGGAAAATCCTGACCCAACCACAAAAGCAAGTGCTACAACTTGAAAATCCTACACCCAATGTCACCTCGATGTAGGTCCCACACTTCAAGGGTGACTAGGTCACTCTAGGGAGGCGATCCTAGTGACCCTAGGGGGAATGAGATGTAGATGAATGGATATGGAAGTGGTGCCCCTAGAGGTCGAATCTAAATGGAGTGAAACGTGGGAAGAGATGCCTTGTAAGTCAAATTATTGTTGCCCCAAAGGTATAGTACTTTTCTAGATGATTGTACCTGCCTGAGACACAAGAAAATCCAACTTGCAATGATATATGTTAGTATGGATCAACAAGTGAAGCTTGCTGTCCCTAATTTGCAATAGTATATGACAGTTTGTATTAGCAAATAAAGCATCCAAATCAGTATACAAATATCTAAACTAGTTAAGCAAATCAACATTAAGATTAGCAATAAATACGGGATGAAAAATGGCACTTAAGAGGCAAGAGAAGATGACTGCTGTAAACATGTATTTTCTGCAGAAAATTGCAGTCCTATGGATGTAGATTTCATCCACTTATATCAGCAAGTTACACCATAAAAATATGCCAACAATTTTCCCAAAAGATGTGCCCTAGTTAGTAGAGTTAGTGAGAAAAATTTAGGAGCTATTCTAGTGTTAGTTTAGGAGTTATGGCTAGTAGTTTATCTAGGTTAGATCATCCCTAATGGTTGTAGGTTAAAGTTTGTAACAAAAATTTAAGTAGTGGGAGAGAGGGGACACCCTTGTAAGGGAAGAGTCCTCTCAATGTGGAAAACCAACTCCAAGCAAGAGATCTTTCAAAGACAAAAATTCTCGTTTCCCAAGGCAATGATTTTATATTTCCAATGCAAAAAATAGATGACTAGTGCCTTTACTATTGGGTTAATGGAGTCAAATAAATGAACTAGATATGATACTTCCCTTGGGGTGTAAATCCTCTTACTTCTCAAGGAAAGTATCTCTAGTTAGGGTTTGATAATGAGGGGTGTAAATCCTCTTACTTCATCAAACAAACCCTTGCAACATTAATGAAATTTAAGCAATAAATGATGGAGACTAGATTGGGGGTGTAAATACTTTTACTTCCCACTTATCTCCTAGCACAACAATCCTTTACTTGAAAAAATGTTAGCATAAGAATAAAAGACCATACCAAAATCAAGAAAGATGCTAAGATAATCCACTATAAAAGCTAGAAAGAATTCCTCCAAGGCTAGCTCCTCACTACTCCATCAACCATTCACAAGAGATAGCCATAAACAAGTGCACAAGAGACAAAATATGCCAAGTATAGCGAAAATTTCAGATCAAGTCCTCTCACAAGAGGGAGAGTTATATCCAAATGAGATCTTATGATCTCTTATTTATACAAAATGCCACCAAGGTGACTTGTCCACATATTAAGGGGTAAACCACAAGACTAGGGGTCAACAACCCTAATCTTTCCCCCTTTAACAAAGTAATATTAAAAATTCATTTAAAATTCACTTTTGCACATAATAAACCCTAATTTTAGTAGGACGTCACCCTTCAGGGAAAATTTTGGCATTTGGAGGAGGTCGTTGGTGATGGAGAAGAGTAGATATGCTTCCCAAAGCCACATGTCAAGCATCCAACAACTTCCTTCATGATGAAGGCTCAAACCCCTTCAAAACATCCAAGTGACAATGTATGCCACCTCACCACCAAGCCCTAACCCCCATAGATGCCGTCATGATAAAAAAAGAGCTGTTTTGCCTCTCCTAGGAAAAATGTTTGTCATGTGGGGGCTAGGAAACATCATCCAAGTCATCTACAAGGCCTTCCAAGTTTGATATTTCTCATCCGGCATGTGGGCCCTTAGCATCCATCTGTGGGATTCAAGAACCATGGAATCCCAAGCTAGGCTTGTTCCCCCAAAACTGTCCACTAGCTAGGTCTTGCGAAGACAAATAAGCACGCCCTCCAAGGATGTCAAGTCACAACATCATGATAAGTGAATCCAATCAATAAATAATCCACCTAAGCATGTGCATCAAAGATCACTATATCAAACAATGAATTTCTCAAAGACACTATGCGACTTGTCAAGCTTGAATATGAGATGGTTGACGAGGTGTCTTATTGGGTAGATCTTTCCCTAGGTCAAGGAGATTTTCCAAGAGATACCTCTCCAAGCCATGTAAAGTGGGTGAGGTGGTTGGGGTCAAGACTCAATGGGCATAGGGCTCATGACATACAAGGGGTCGTAGTGTCTCATTCATGGGTGCCTTTGTAGAGGGTGTGTGGTACCTTCGTCCGCAATGCATTTTTTCCAAGCCCATTAATTACCAATCTTTTATTCTTTCATAATTTTAAGGAGAGGTTGAAGGTCACTTCCCTAGCGCGGTGACCAGATAATGGAAATGTCACCCACAATCACCTAGTGGAAATGAGAAGGCTGGCTCATGATGATACCCCCTTTCTCTAAGCCATGCAACTAAGAGCCATTAACCTGGTTTGGTGACTAGATGATGGCAATGACATACCACTAGATATTCATGGACGTGATAGGTCGGATCGTTATGAGACATCCTATCCTTCGACTAACCTTTTAAGCATTCTTTATTATATTGTGGGTCTCCTTTACTCAAATATAAGCGTTTCATTACTTTCTTAGGTGATCCCTAGGAAAAGCATTTGGAAGGTTCATACAAGGCTTTTGTCTTTTACCCAACATCAATCCCTATGGGCCTTCAACCCCTTCTTCCTATAAAATGAGGGACAACCCCTTCTTGGGTCAATACACCCTAGAATCCCAAGAGATAAGGAAATGGAGGGGAATAATGATGGAAAGTGGTAAGTATGGTCGAGAACGGTACGATGGATATTTAAGGGAGTTCCTAGTAGAAAAACCATCCCCAAGGAAAACCACTTACTATGGAATAATTTCAACCACCAAGGTGAAGCAGGGAAAAAGGCATAATGTCCAAGCATATATCATGAAATCTAGAGAAATCCAAGATACAACATAATCAATTGGCTTAAATATTGAAATGATGCTCACCATAATACTAACTTGTACCTCATGGAGCAAGGCCCACTGCCTTCTGAAATCTAGTTGATGTGGTGGATGCCATAGGGAAATCTGTGACCATCTGTGGTGGTGAGAGGGGTTTCCATCTGTGCAAAAGGGTACTACTAGTCATGTAGTCTCTCGACACTCCATATCTGCAACATGAGGACCTCGAGACATAATCTACTTATTTATCCACAAAATGGGGATAACAACTCCTTCAATATTGGTGTGCTCATTCTATATGGAGTCTTGGGTATTGGTGCAGCTCCAACCATTAAACAAATAGAAAAATCCATATCTCTTTTTGGTGGTAAACCTAGTATTTCCCCAAATATATCTTGAAACTCCTACAACATTGGAAAATCTTAAAAAAATGAATCTTTGTAATTGGATGGCTCTTCCAAATGAGATGCATACAATCGAAATCCCTTCATGAAGCATCTCTTTAGTTGTAAGAATTAAATCTCCCTTATAGAAATGGGTCTTGAAATTCCTTTCACTGACCTCTGCTTTCCTTCATCAAAATAAGTAAAAATGACGATGCACTGTTGTGTGTGGAAGATGGAAGGTCACACTGCATGAGAAGAGTCATTAAGAAAAGGATGAATTTCAAGTTGGAATATGAAAAGGCATGAAGAGTCCATTGGGAAGCTGAAGGCGAACACATTACGAAGGTAAATAAACACAACACCAAGTAGATGGAGGAAAAAACGATTGCAAGAAAAGAGAAATATCACGCGAGGAAGAGAGAGATAAATGGTTCAATTTTCCATGGCCTCTGGCCTGGAAACCCAACGGATTTGTAAGCTCATATGTGGAAAAGGAGCCTGTGTAATTTATTTTGTATGAAAATGAATAAAATAATGAGGGTTTACATATTTAAACCTTGATCTTATGGATGAATTTTGTATGATGTTATCTTGTTGTGTTATTGGCATGAGTGGATGAAATTTAAATTCTATTGTTGGATGATCAAATACGAGTAGAGAATAGTTCCATTGTGATATTGTTGTGCAGGTGGGCATGGGTCTGTAGAAGGTTATGGTTGAATTTGTGATAACCTGCAGGTGGGTGTGGAGTCTTTGGAAAAGACGAGTATGGACTTCTTATTCTATGCATATGTGGGAGGATATATGGGTATGTGAACTAACCTATGATCATGTGATTGAGTCATTGTTTTTGTGATATCTCAGTGTAAGATGATCGTGTGAATGAGCATTATTGTTTGAATAAGAAAAATGAGCATAGAGAGTTCTTTCTGATCACAAAAGTGTGTCTGTGTCCCATATATATGAGATGTCTGCATATGGGGATGTTTCCCTAGTCTATAATCTAACCATTGATTTTAGGATTGGGTGGAACAATTATAAGGGTGATGCTGCGGTGAAGGTAGCATGGGGAGGTTGTGAATATAACTATTGTATAATTCATTATATAGGCTGTAACCCTCAAGTTGTAGCAAAAGAAACTAGTGAGTTGCAACAAAAGGAATGGATGAGATATGCAACAAAAGAAACCCATGAGTTGCAGTAGAAGGAATGGATGAGAGTTACAACAAAATAAACCCACGAGTTGCATAAGAAGGAATGGCTCATATTTGCAACAAAAGAAAACCATGAGTTGTAGCAGAAGGAATGGTTGAAACTCTTGAGTTGCAACAAGATAATGTGTCATATACTGGTTAGTATAGATTGGTGTTTTGTAGTGTTTCTTTGCATGTGCTATGGGGGAGAATGCATGGGTGTGTGATAGAAGAGAAGGCATTGGTATATGAACAACCCTAGGGGTTGTAGCATTTCTATGTGTGGATAAATCTATGTGATGACATTATGCTGAAGAAGGTTGAGAGTAGTTTCCTTCCCAATATTGTGCAAGAGAATGAGTTTCCACTACATAAGTATTATGATTGGAAAGGGGTGTTTTATCCCTGCATCAGGTGGTATCAGAGAAAGGTTTAGC
>JZKD02S2222570.1:9692-28282 GCA_000966675.3 Picea glauca | reverse complement strand
TCCACAAAAGGGGATTTGGTCCTTATACAATTACCGACTTGATTAATCCTCAATGGGGATTTAATCCAATAACAAAATAATAAGAATGCTCTTCGCAGTTACATTATTTCAACACATCAAACATTATTAGGGATCAAGCATTATGACCACCTTCCTAGATCTTTAACTCTCCCCTAGTTGGTATTGGAAAATTTTAATTCAATGAGGACAAAGAAACGTCTAATATCAAACTAGGAACATACAAAATGAAACATGCACTAGATAAATAATGTCTCACTTACACTCTAGTTCGTTTCAAGAAGAATACATTAACACAACTTTGAATGGATTCAAATAATGTATGACTTTTTGTGTTATAGTACATGATACTTTGATTATTGAAAAGAAATAATTTGATTACAAAAAATAAGACTTAAAATGAGATAAATTTCATTGCAATAAATATAGAGACTTTGAAAAAATAATGTCATTGTAAGAAAAGAGACATAAAGAAAGGGGTTACCTCAACCAGTTGTCACCAATATTGTTGGACATTTGCCATCAAGTGTCTATTTCAAATATCTTATATGAGGTTACTAATTTATGTTAGTGGGTTTACTAGGGATGCCATCCATGGATGTTAGGAAGCATCCTTTGGGTTTCCCTACTTGGATTTTCTCCGAGAAAATACAATCTAATGTTTAAGGAAAATACCCATGCACAAAATAAAATAATGTAGAAAGAATAGGGGAAAATATAGAAGGAATCAGGAACTCCATGCTACATGGGTTACCATCCACTTTGTAACATTTTCAATGTATTATATTCTAAAGAAATAAAAAAAATCAAAACTGGAATCATAACATAATAATAAATATAAACTACAAGGAAGTGATGCAGGTGCATTGAGAGTATGGTTACAAGTAAGCCAAAGAAAACCCAGGATGATGATTGATGATGATGCAAGGGGAGTAAAAGGTATAGGTATGAAGACATGTGATGGAAGAATGGTTGATGAACCATGTACAAGAAAAGGTTTCCTAGAGAAATGAAGCATATAGTGTCTGGTGACCCATGTATTTCGGTGGATGGTAACCTTTTATATGGACTTCAACAATGTTTATGTTTTACAGGTACAAGATGAAAATTAAAGAAGATCAATGATGAATAATGAAGAAGACCAAAGATCACAGAAGACAGAAGAAGAGAGAGAGCAATGAATACAAAGAGCATAGAATATGAAGATGAGTCCATTTCAAAGGACATATGAAAAAGAGAAATGATTGACCGCAAGTATTTGTTAAGGGGGGGGGTATGAAGGAATAAATCATACTTGTTATGTTTAATGAATAAATTAAATGATGGCTTTGTAATGACGTATACTAATTCTAGAAGTCTATGTGATAATGAGAGATCGAGAGGAATGAGAAAATTTAGGGATGGAGATCTATTGAGATATTCATGGAGATATTGTGGAGAGAATTATGGATATAGTTATGCATTTGGTCTGAACGGAATATATAATTTTGACATAGTTGTTATGGTCACCTATGGTTATATAAAGGGACCATTTGTACAATAAAAATACACACAGGAGTGGTTGATTAATATAATTTCACCTTTGGAGTTTCTTGAGAATAATTTCTTGGTGTTCCTTGCTTTGTATATTGGTGTGTTTATTTGGTTGATAGTTGTTGTATTTATCAGGGAGTTAGGTAGTCCACGTTGACTTGGGATATTGTCCATTTGGCGACCCTTCAGGTGCATTATACAATAGAATAGAGTATAAAAACAAAGTCACAAATAATTATTTAACCCTAATTTTTATTCATTTTCCCCCTACTTCAATTAAATAAAAGGGTATTTGAATAATGCATAAAAATTAGATGATACATCTAGTTCTTCAATGTCCAACTACATACGATTTGGGGACTTACAATAATAAAAACAGAACTTAGTTCATTGTGTTGTAATGCATTCTTCATTTTGAGATTTATGTGTTGATGGGATGTCATGGTTGGTATTTCTCATTGATTTGTGTGCAACAATGATTGGTGCAATTTTGGTTCACCATGCACTATTTTTTTGTGCCCCTCTTCACCTTCCCAAAAAGTGTCGGTGTTCTCCACCTTGTCCTCATGTTAACTCTTCCACTTGCCTACAGTATTGCACACCAACCTAGGAATGGAATTGCTTATATTGTTCCTATCTATGTTTATTGCTCTGAATATGTTTTTGGTAACACTTGTGGATTAGACACACATTAAGGTGGATTATTTATAGCATTGGTTATTTGGGACAGTTATTTTCAAAGGAATTTCAACTTGATGATTTTTTGAAATACGATATCTTTAGAGGTTCTACATATGTTTTTTTTTGGATTTGTCGTACCTATGCATATAGGTTTTTTTTGTGTGTGTTGTCTCCTTTCACAACTCTAGCCCTTCTATGAGTATTTCAAATGTTGAAGCTTCGTGTTGGATGTTGAGAGAAATTAGTGTGATGTTGAGCATTGTTGTTATAACCTACTTTGATGCATAAAGGTCGAGAAACAATGAGATGAAGTCTCCTTGACCATAAGAAGTTGTTCATTGGCCATTACAATCACCAATCACGCACTAGTAAAAACACAACGGGTTCAACAGGGATAGTTAAAGTCCATGACTACCTCATGCCAAGATCTTGGCCCCCATTTGGATATATAATCTCTGCTTAGACTAATTGTGGGTAGTTACTAGCTATCACAAAAGTGATTGCAGAGGTCCCTGTAAACTCAAAAAACATACGCAAATTTCCTAATTGTGTTTAATATATGATAATTCATTATGGAAAACAAAAATAAAAACTCAACATTACACACCTTCAATGTAGTTATAAGTGTGCAATTCAATAATAAAATTGCCCACGGAGATAGCTATGGTCGATGCCATGATGGACTTGCTACAACCAAATCCAAAAATTTAATCCTAAGAATAAGAAAAACTATTATGGTTGATGATCCCATGATGGAGTTTTCAATCCATATGTATGGGGGTGCACAAGCTTACTACATAATAGTGTCATGGGTCGACAATTACTATGATTTATTTTTCTTTCTCAATTTAGATTTGAGAATTGTTTCAGGTTTATATACTCCAGGAAAAATAGATTGAAAATTTTGTTAAACTAACTTAGCTTAAATAAGGCGTGATAGAGATTTTATATCTTCCAAGTTAGTTTTGTGTCATTTATTTAATAACATATAGAGTGGAAGTAGAAATGCACAATAAAATTAATGGAAAATCATTTTTTTCGCCATCCTATGTTCAAGGCATGTCTTCTCTCAAATTAGTTTTTATGTTTTCATCACTACATTTCCCTTGGTATTGAAAGTGACTATGGACATTAGTTTATAAACTTTGTTAAACTAACTTAGCTTGAATTATAATGATAACATGAATACATAAAGAAAACCAAGATTGCATTCATAATGAGAAAGCAAAATCTTTCTTATACATGGTTACAAGCTAGTCAAGTCAATCCACTTTATGAATGTGGGATAGACTCAGAAACACACTAAAGTGAAATAAAGCATAAAAGCATAAAATAACATAAAGTTGAAGTGACTTTATTAATGCTTATTGCTAATATCTAATTGACCATTACAATCTAATATTTACTTTAACACACTCCCTTAATGGTCAATCTACTAACTATTCCAAGTTTATCCTACAATTTTATATATTTTTAGGACCCAAAGACTTGGTGAAAATGTATGCAGTTTGGTCCTCTGTGGTACAACACTGCAGCTCAATACATCCATCCTCTACAAGTTATCTGATGAAGTGTAAATGTATCTCTTCATTCTTGGTAGCTCGTGGAAGACTAGATTCTTGGCTAGTTTGAGCATCCCTTAACTGTCACAAAATAATGGTGTTGGCTCTTTATGTTGCATCTTCATCTCTGAAAGCATCCTCCTTAGCCAAACTACCTCACATGTTCCTTTCACTACTCCTCAATATTCTTCTTCTTACAATGAAAGGGATACTACATATTGCTTCTTGTTGTCCCATGTGATTTCACCCATGTCAAGGCTACATACATATCTAGAAGTTGATTTTCTATCATCCAAACAACATGCCCAATATGAATTTGTATACCCATGCAGCCTAGGGTATTTTCTTCGTTTGTACATAATGCAAAAATCAAGTGTCCATTTCACATATCTTAACACTCTCTTCACTGCAATCCAATGCTCTACCTTTAGCATTGTCGTGAATTTGCAAATGATTCTCATAATGTAATTGAAATTAGGTCTAGTGGTTGTAATATATATATATATATATATATATATATATCAATCTCCTCACTAGATTCTTGTAGAATAACTCGTTAACTACCCTAGAGTCAGTCTTGGTTGAAAGCTTCATCCTTTTCTCCATAGGTGTAGACAATATTTTGCAATATGTTATTTTGAATTTGTCAAGAAAACTCCTAGCATATTTTGTTTATGAGATAAAATGTTGCTACCTGTTTTCCAAACTTCTACACCTATACAATAATATAAGAGGCCTAGATCAGTCATGTTAAAATATTTACTCATATTGGATTTAATATTTTCAATAGCATTTGCCTCACTACTTATAATAATGATGTCATCCACATAAATGACTAGTATAATGATATAATTGTCAATGCTCGCGACATATAAATCAGAATCTAAAGGGATCTATTGGAACCACTATTCATCCAAGTACTTGTCAATGTTAATGTACCATGTCTGAGGTGCCTGCTTTAGGCCATATAGAGTCTTCTTCATTCTATAAACATGATGCTCCTTCCCTAGAACCCGAAACCTATATGGTTGAAACATGTAGACCTCTTCCTCTAAATATCCATTGAGGAAGGAACTCTTCACGTCCATCTAGTGGAACTTCCAACCAAACTATGCTTCCCTAGATAGAATTAATTAGATGGTGCTCATATTTCTTGTAGGAGCAAAGGTATCCTTATATTTAATGTCTTATCGATGAGAGAACCCTTTTGTGACCAATTGTTCCTTATACTTGTCAAGTGTGTCATTTTCCTTGAACTTGACCTTGCATACCCATTTGCATCCAATGGATTTCTCCCCTGGTGGAAGAGCTATGAGATCCCAAATCTACTTTTTTATCAAACTTTAATGTTTAACTAACATTGCCTTCTCCCATTCAATTCACCCTTTTTCCTCCTCAAACACTTATGGATCGTATACTTTCTAAACATTAGCCATCAAATAAAAGTTAAATATGTTTTGTTTTTGTTTTCTCTTACCTCTCGATGATCATCCCTCGATCATTTCACCTACTCGAACATCTCAAATGGTGTTATGTCACCACTTTGGTCTCTCTTGGGATCTTCCCTATTGAATCTGTCACCATGATTTTGGATACCTTTATCTATATCAATATCATTTAAATCATATCCTAGAAACTCTTCATGCTCAAAATCTTTTCCCATTTCAGGTGGAGTTTCCTAAAGCTTGATACCTAAATCCTTAACCAAAATAGGTTATTGTTCTATGATTTTGATCTCTGAAAAAATCTAGAAAGTTCTAGCTTCCTCATCAACTAAAACATGTCTACTAAATATCAACGAATTGGTGTCAACATAATCCAATCTGTAGGATTTGTGATTGTCATTGTACCCTGTGATCATTATTTCCTTTCTATTAAGGTCTAACTTGGTTATCTTCTCATCTAGAATCCAGGCATAAAAAGTAGAACCAAATACCTTAAGATGATTGACTCTGAGCTTACTCCTATACCATGATTTCTTTGGGGTCTTCTTCTTCACCGCCATCATTAGAGATATATTCAGTAGATATACTATTGTGAATACTACCTTAGCCCAAAACCTATTGGGAACACACCTATTCTCCATCATACATTGGGCCATATCTATGGTAGTGAAGTTTTGCCTCTCAAACACTCCATTATGTTGTGGAATGTATGGTGTAGTGAATTATCTACTGATATCATGTTTACACTAAAGTTATTGAATCCTTTTGAACATAATTCCATGCCATTATTAGTTCAGAGAGTGGTAATGTAACAACCTGACACTTTTTCTTCTAATGCTTCAAAATTTTGAAATCCATTAAACACTTCAAATTTCAATTTCAAAAAATGCGCCTACATTTTCCTACTATAGCATCAATAAATATAAGGAAATATATGGCACCAGTGGTTGATGATGTGTTCATTGGTCCACAAACATATACATGAACCAATTGAAGGACTCTTTGTTCTCTCCAAGTTTTTTCTTCATCAAAAGGTGCTCGATGTTGCTTCCCTTCCTAGTAAGATCCATACACACCCTAAATATGCTAGTGGATGTTAGGAAGTCCATCGACCAAATTATCTTGTACTAACTAAGAGAGGTAGGTAAATTTAATATTCCCATGCCATTGATGCCAAAGTGTACTAATGTCTAATGCACTCTTGGTTTTTGGTGCATGCTCCTTGACCTATCCAATGTTAACCAATCTAAACAATCCATGATCCTACAAACCAAGAGAAATAGTATTCTTGGCCTCCTTGTCAACTATGTAGAATTTGTGATTGCTAAAGTTGATATCTATCGAGGGACAGTGTCTCATAATTTGACTAACTGATATACCACCTTAATGTATCTTGTGATGCACCATAATAGATTTACCAAGCAAAATCCTAAGATTATACATTGGTCGCTTGGTCATAAATACATACAAGGTCGATTTCTTCTCCTCTGTATGCTATGCAACATGATCCTTCTATTGAGGCCCTCCCTGGTTGGTTTTTTTATTATCCAACCTCTTTCTATAGTGTTTCTTCATATGACCCACCAAATTCTCTCAAAATGACTAAGAGAGGTAGGTCAAGTTAAGATTCCCATGTCACGGATGCCAAAGTGTACTAATGTATAGTGAACTCTTGGTTGTTAGTGAATGCTCCTTGACCTATCAAATATAAACCAATGTAAATAATCCATGATCCTTGACACCAAGAGAAATAGTATTTGTGTCTCCTTGTCAACTATATAGCATTTGTTATTACTAAAGTTGACATATAGTTGGGGGCAATGTCTCATAATCTGACTTATTGATATACCACCTCAATCTGTATCGTGATGTGTCGTAATTGATGTACCAAGAAGATGCCTAATCTTATCTATTGGTCGCTTGGCCATAAATCCATAGAAGATTGATTTATTCTCCTCTATATGTTATCCAACATGAGCCTTCCGTTGAGGCCCTCCCTGGATGGTTTTTTTATCATCCAACCTCTTTCGATAGTGTTTCTTCATGTGACATGATTTTATTTTGAATTCTAATTGCATATTCACCACTGCCTTGACCTTTCTTCTTTTCCCATTTTCCTTTTCCCTTGACATTGGTTGCAAAGTCCTTCCCTCAACCCTTTGTCCCAATGTTGCTACCAAATTGTTTCTTCCATATGTCCTTCTATAAGAATGTATTTCATAGCTCATCAAACTTCAAGTCAAAATTCATAATGGTGATGTTCAGGGTCTTAATAAAGTACTTGTAAGAACGTGGTGATATTTTCAATGTGATTACCACTATGTCATCTTCTTCCATCTTATGACATGTTACAGCTCAAATTATTTGCAGTGTACCCTACATTTATTCACAAGATGTGACCACTCTAATGATCCATGTTATCGTGAAATTTGTACTTGTCCCAAAGGGAAAGGCTAAGGGAGGAAAATTGGCGTAACATGAGGTTATCCTATCATTGTTACCTTAATAGCATACCTCTTTCTATTTAGGGTTGATGGCCCAGGGGAGACGTCCCCAGTGACCTGGGGGTTTGAGAAGGAAAAGGTTAAAGTGTTTATAAAAGTATCCCCTCTCACAATTCACACTGATCAGAAATTCCCAAGGTTTTAACCAATGAAGTAATGAAGTGCTTAGATGTACCTGCCCAGAACAAAGCAACAAGAAAACGATATCTTTTGCAAGTACAACTTGTTGTTAGTACTTCATAAAACCATGGACTTATCAATAAAATCAATAGTTGATGTATGATGAAGCAAACATAATTTTATAACAGCAATGTTTATAAGCCAATAGCTTCACTATAAATTCCTTGAAAGAGCTTCACAATGACCAAAACTAATAACTCAATAATAGCAAAGTACTAGCATTTGTCAGAAGCTAACTAGGAAGTGTATAAATCAATTTACAATTACTTTTAGGTGCTTTTAGTGCTTGCAATAAATGGCTATAGCTTACTTTCGTAACAACAATAAGTAGGTTAGTAAATTAGCCTATTCTACGGTTAGGAGAAGTTAGTAGATAGCTTGAGGTAGAAGTTTTGAGAGTTGTGTTCATAAATCACTCAAGTGCAAGGCTTAGATCAGTGCTTTGGGGTAAATGGAGTCTCTTTTAGCAGCGACAATATTGAAGGAACAAATTGATAATAAGAGAGCTAGAGACAAGAAGGTCAATGATTGAAGTGTTGGTAGCCCAAGGCTTCAATCACCAAACCCTAAAGGGAAAATGGCCACCAGGAAGTAGGTAACCCTAGGCCCTAGCGGTTTTCCTCCTTCTTTAGCTCAAGGATGAAGTAGATGACGGCTACTAGAGTGTTGCAATGGCAAGTCCCTTATCACAAATATTCAAGAAATAGGGTTTATATCATAATCTAGTAGGTGAAAAGTTATTAAGGCAAGAACAATAACATGTGCTTTAGCCTCCTAGGATTTGAAGCTAGCAATTTCATAATCTTGGAAGAAATGAAAGATAAATACACCATAACCATTCAAATGAAGAAGAATTGCAGAAAAATTACTTACATTCACCAAGAATCATCTAGCAATAGGCCTAGTTGAATACTTCCACCAAGAAAAATGCTAAAATACACCAAAAATAGCCTCCTTCAAGAAGTGCAAACCAAATTTCAGCCAATAAACTATAATTAGGGTGCAAATTTTAGACCTCACTTAAGTGTGAGATGAAAGATGATGAAAAATAAGAGAGAATTTTCCCTTATTTATACAATACAAATGAACTTTAATTTACAAATTAGTTCAAAAAGGATGACATGGCCAGTTTACATGTAATATCCAGTTTTTACATAAAAATGACAAATTAAACCCTAAATCAAGAAGAAAAGGTGACGTTGTGCCCTTTTAGGGTGGCGTTAGGCCTCTCTTGTGAAACGTTGGCCTCCAAGAGCAAAACGTTGGGCCTCCCAAGGCCTCTGGATCAAGCCAGATGTGCCACTTAGCACACAACTGTGTCCAAAGTGTCCACCAAACGTTGGGTGACGTCAAGGGTCACAAAGATGATGGCATGGGCCTTCCAAGGCCAACATCATAGTGAGAGGGAAAGACCCTTTTGGGTTCATGCCTTCCAGGTTGTCTCTGCTAGAACATCCTCCTTTCTCTTCGGTGAAAGCCTCTGACATGTGTCTACCCCTGGCTGGGGTCTCAGCATCCATCTGGTGGGATTTTATCCCTATGGAGGTCTGAAATAATCATCTCCCCATGTGTACATGTCTGTTGGGTGTGGCCCTACAACAAAAACAAGTATGCCCTCCATGGGCTCATAAGTCACAGGGATCATAGCAATGTCAAACACATCTAATAATCAAGTTATCTAAACATGTGCATAAAACCCCCCTTTCCCAGACAAGTGCTCAAAGATGTTATGCTATTCTACAAGCCGGGTTTGGAGAGGGTTTCAGGAGGTCCTACTGGGATAATTCTTATTGGACGTGGGATGTTTCCAGGTGAAGGAAAATCCAGGTCATGCAAGTGGATGAGGTGGTGTGGGGATGTTTGAGAAATGGGTACAGTGATGACAGTGAAATATATGGCTTACCTGTGGGAGCCTCTGAAGAGGATGAGTTGCACCTTGTCATGGATGCAAATGTTTCCAATCCCATTCAATGCCTTTTACATTTTTATCTTATTGTTTTTTTCTTTCAAGAGACTAGTTAGGGGACATTGCCCTAGCGTGGTGACAATGTTACCCACAAGCATTTCACGAAGATGAGAAGGTTGGCTCGTGATGAGACCCCCTTTCTCTTGGATATGCCACCAGGAGCCACTACCCTCGCATGGTAACCAGCTGAATGGTAGTGTCATACCGCTACATGCCCATGGACCTAACAGGTTGGCCCGTGATGAGACCCCCTATCCTCCAACTAGGTCTTGATTTTATTATTTTATGGGTCCCTCCATTTCTTATTGAGAAGCCTTTTACGGATTTCTCGGGGATCCCTGGGCGAAGCATCTGAAGGTTTTGTTCTTTTGGATTTTATCTTTTGCCAGCTAATTTTACCCTCTGTGCCTTTAGCCCCTTCTTCCCACAAGGTAAGGTACAACACTTTGCTAGCTTGGCAAACCCAATGCCCGAACCAATGTAGGGGATGGATGAGAGGGAAAATGATGAAAAGTGATAAGTATGATGGGAATGGACAATGACCTTTCATGAACCCACCCAATGGAAAATCAAATCCTAAGGGAACCAACTTGGTAGGGCATCATGTCATTTCCCCCGGGTGTGGAAAAGTGGAAATGCATAAAGTCCAAGCACACGTCAGAAGAAAAAATAATTAAATGCACATATTCAAATGTTTTGAGAATCAGAGTGACACATACCATGATAACCGAACTCATTACCTCATGGAGTAAGACCCACTGTTGCTGAAGACTCATTACCTAAATTCCAAAAGGAGGCTTTGTCCTACATGAGACTTGGGATAAGGGACATGTTTCCAAACCATACCCTCAGTGACATAGCGAGTTAAAGTAATCAAAGGAAGGTGGAAAATCTTATCCCAAGTATCTTTCTTTTGGAAAGAAACTTCCTCACTCTTATTAAGATCTGAGCACAACGATGGTTGATAATTTTCTTCACAGAATAAATCTGAATGCTCAAAGGAGTACTCATAAAATTCCTCAAGGTATGACCGAAAATCATCAGGAGAATAAAGAACTAGGTCATCCCTGGGTGTTTGGAAAGTATCTTAATTATATCATCTCCTTGCTTCCCAATGTCAAGATTAGGAGTAACCTGTTGTGATAATTGTAAAGGAAACACTTGGAAATGACTCTCAATGTCGTAAGTGGGATCCATATCATAACCAACTATATCACACTTACATCTCCCAACATGTATGAACTCGTCAATATTATTAACGAAGATTTTTTCTTCATCATAACACGAATGGGTTAAGGCAACCAAGGGCTCCTTGAGTACTTCTTTGCTTCCTAAATCATAACATAATGCATCATCAAAATCTTGGAAAGGGAAAAAACTCATCGTACTAACTTCTTCCTGTGCAGGAGCTTAGAATATTTGGATGACTTCATCAAACGGAGGAGCAATTACCAATGCCTTGTTCTCTAGCTCATACAAGGATTCCCTTTCTTCCTCATCTTCTGAATCATAGAATAAGGCATCATCAAAAACCTGGAAAGAAAAGTGAATAACCTCATCCTCTTCTTTATGTGTAGGGGGAAAAATATCTTGGATGACTTCATCAAACTTGACTTCTAGAACAACGGATTGTTCTTTCTTGGATGAAGGGATTTTGGCTTCTACTTTTGTGGCTATGTCAAAAGCTTCTTGGATTGTCCTTGGATCCCTTATATCAAGCAAAAATTCCAATCGTCCATAGAATTCCTTGGTGTAGAGAAAGGTAAGGACATTACTTGAAGGATGATGGCTCAATGGGATCTATTGTACTATCCTCTCAAATTTATCATGGAATTCTCAGACAGTTTCATTCTCAGTCTTTGTGAGGCAATTACGTCTCATTAGCAATACATTGTGATTCCTCTTAACACTCCATATTTGGAGGAACACTTCCTCCAATTTATCCATAGATGCAATACTAGCATTAGGGAGGTTATTATGCCATCTTCAAGCATTATCATGAAGAGTGGCGGAGAAAATATTCATTGCTAGATCTTCAGCATAATCACTAATAGGATGGAGTTGAAAGAAGGCCCAAAAGTTACTCATATGGTCTTCATTATTTTCTTCATTACTACTAGTGAATCTTGGGAGCCATTTTTCATATATGGGTGGCATTTGCCTAGGGTATCCCAGGATTTTACTCATGTCTAGGGGTTTGAAATTTTTCGGGTCCCATTGAGAAGTCATGGTTGACTTCGTCATTAGTGGAGTCACCAGATAATTTTCTTGAAATTATCAAAGGGATGAGGGGATCACCCTCAGTGGAGTCGCTGGGTAATCTTGAAAAGTAAAGGCTTACCAAGAAGTGTCGTCTTTGAGGAGAATTGACTCAGTGTTCCCCAACAATGAAGCCAAAATGTTATCGCGCAATTTGTACTTGTCCCAAAGGGAAAGGCTAAGGGAGGCAAATTGGCATAACGGGAGGTTATTTTATCACTGTCACCATAATAGGATACCTCTTTCTATTTAGGGTTGATGGCCCAGGGGAGACGTCCCCGATGGCCTGGGGGGTTGAGAAGGCAAAGGTTAAAGTGTCTATAAAAGTATCCCCTCTCACAAGTCACATTAATCAGAAAGTCCCAAGGTTTTAACCAATGAAGTAATGAAGTGCTTAGATGTACCTGCCCAGAACAAAGCAACAAGAAAATGATATATTTTGCAAGTACAACTTGTTGTCAGTACTTCATAAAACCATGGACTTATCAATAAAAGCAATAGTTGATGTATGATGAAGCAAACAGAATTTTATAACAGCAATGTTTATAAGCCAATAGCTTCACTATAAATTCCTTGAAAGATCTTCACAATGACCAAAAATAATAACTCAATAATAGCAAAGTACTAGCATTTGTCAAAAGCTAACTAGGCAATGTATAAATCAACTTTACAATTGCTTTTAGGTGCTTTTAATGCTGCAATAAATGGTTGTAGCTTACTTTTGTAACAACAGCAAGTAGGTTAGTAAATTAGCCTATTCTAGGGTTAGGAGAAGTTAGTATATAGCTTGAGGTAGAAGTTTTGAGAGTTGTGTTTTTCAATCACTCAAGTGCAAGGCTTAGATCAGTGCTTTTAGGGTAAATGGAGTCTCTTTTTGCAGTGGAAATCTTGAAGGAACAAATTGACAATAAGAGAGCTAGAGACAAGAAGGTCAATGATTGAAGTGTCGGTATCCCAAAGCTTCAATCACCAAACTCTAAGGGGAAAATGGCCACTAGGAAGTAGGTAACCTTAGGCCCTAGCAGTTTTCCTCCTTCTTTAGCTCAAGGATGAAGTAGATGACGGCTAGATGAAGAAAAATATGCTAGGGCGTTGCAATGGCAAGGCCCTTAGCACAAAGCTTCAAGAAAATAGGATCTCTAGCATAATATAGTAGGTGAAAAGTTATTAAGGCAAGAACAATAACATGTGCTTTAGCCTCCTAGGGTTTTAAGCTAGCAATTTCATAATCTTAGAAGAAATGCAAGATAAATACACCATAACCATCCAAATGAAGCAGAATTGCAGAAAATTTACTTACATTCACCAAGAATCATCTAGCAATAGGCCTAGTTGAAGATTTCCACCAAGAAAAATGCTAAAATAAACCAAAAATAGCCTCCTTCAAGAAGTGCACACCAAATTTCAGCCAATAAACCCTAATTATGGTGCAAATTTCATACCTCAATTAAGTGTGAGATGAAAGATGATGAAAAATAAGAGAGAATTTTCCCTTATTTATACAATACAAATGACCTTTAATTTAAAATTAGGTCAAAAAGGCCGACATGGCCAGTTTACATGTAATATCCAGTTTTTACATAAAAATGACAAATTAAACCCTAAATCAAGCAGAAAAGGTGATGTCATGCACTTTTAGGGTGATGTTAGGCCTCTTTGGTGAAACGTTGGCCTCCAGGAGAAAAACGTTGGGCCTCCCAAGGCCTCTTGATCAAGCCACACGAGCCACTTGGCACACAACTACCTCCAAAGTGTCCACCAAACATTGGGTGACATCAAGGGTCATAAGGGTGATGTCATGGGCCTTCCAAGGCCAAAATCATAGTGAGAAGGAAAGACCCCCTTGGGTCCAGGCCTGCCAGGTTGTCTCTGGTGGAATGTCCTCTTCTCTCTCTGGTGCAAGCCTCTAATATGTGTCTGCCCCTGGCTGGGGTCTCAACATCCATCTAGTGGGATTTTTTCCCTATGGAGGTCTGAACTAATCATCTCCCCATGTGTACATGTCCATCGGGTGTGGCCCTGCAACAATAAAAAGCACGCCCTCCATGGGCTCATAAGTCACAGGGATCGTAGCAATGTCAATCACGTCTAATAATCAAGTTATCTAAACATGTGCATAAGAACCCCCTTTCCCAGACAAATGCTCAAAGACATTATGCTATTCTACAAGCCAGGTTTGGAGAGGGTTTCAGGAGGTCCTACTGGGCTAATTCTCATTGGACGTGGGATGTTTCCAGGTGAAGGCAAATCCAGGTAGTGCAAGTGGATGAGGTGGTGTGGGGATGTTTGAGCAATGGGTGTAGTGATGATAGGGAAATGTATGGCTTACATGTGGGTCCCTCTGAAGAGGGTGAGCTGCACCTTGTCATGGATGCAAATGTTTCCAATCTCATTCAATGCATTTTACCTTTTTATATTATTGTTTTTTTCTTTCAAGAGACTAGTTAGGGGACATTGCCCTAGTGTGGTGACCAGTGGTGACAATGTTACCCACAATCATTTAACAAAGATGAGAAGGATGGCTCGTGATGAGACCCCCTTTCTCTTGGCTATGCCACCAAGAGCCACTACCCTCGCATGGTGACCAGCTTAATGGTAGTGCCATGCCGCTACATTCCCATGGACCTAATACATTGGCTCGTGATGAGACCCCCTATCCTCCAACTAGGTCTTGATTTTATTATTTTATGGGTCCCTCCATTTCTTGTTGAGAAGCCTTTTATGGCTTTCTCGGGGATCCCTGGGCAAAGCATCTGAAGGTTTTGTTCTTTTGGCTTTTATCTTTTTCCAACTACTTTTACCCTATGGGCCTTTAGCCCCTTCTTCCCACAAGGTAAGGTACAACCCTTTGCTAGCTTGGAAAACCCAATGCCCAAACCAATGTAGGGGATGGATGAGAGGGAAAATGATGAAAAGTGATAAGTATGGTGGGAATGGACGATGACCTTTCATGAACCCACCCAGTGGAAAGTCAAATCCTAAGGGAACCAACTTGCTAGGGCATCTTGTCATTCCCCCCATGTGTGGACAAGTGGAAAGGCATAAAGTCCAAGCACACATCAGAAGCAAAAAAAATTAAATGCACATATTCAAATGTTTTGAGAATCAGAGTGACACATACCATGATACTCAGACTCATTACCTCATGGAGCAAGACCCATTGTTGTTGAAGGACCAGGCCGATGGGATGGATTTTTTTGTTGCTGACAAGGTAGAGGCGCTGAAGAAGAAAGATGAGCCCTCCAGGGCCAGGCTCAAGTCAAAATGGCTCTCAGTACTCCATGTCTAGGACTTGTGGGCCTCAAGACATAATCTCCTTAGTTATCCCTAGGCTAGGGGATAACAAGCCCAAAGTGATGATGATTTCTTTGTATGTGGCCATCATGGGATGATTTATGTACAAGTGTTGGTTTCCAAAATCCCCTTAGGTGGACGGTTATGGCATGACCTTTTAGTCTCCATTCTCAGGGTGCTTGGTTTTATTACTCAAGTCGACTATCCCTTGGTAGTGGTAACTCCCTCCATGTTGGGAATTTACGTCTCGGGTAGGTATGCGAGCATTCTAAGGTGTATCTACTAGGATACATGATTTACGGGAGGGGTAATTATTCACTTGTTTTATTTTCTATGTAAAAGGTGATTGCACTTTGTAAGGGTTATCACAGCCATGGTTTAGCACACCTATTTTACCCCACATGGACCCTCTCTCTTATGTATGTATCACACTTTGGTCATGGGTCCTTGGAGATCATTTTATGCATGATTGTCCAATTTCATGTTTCCTAAGGTAGTATCACATCTCTCGAGGCACGTCACAATTTTTTAGCAAACAAAGTTATCGACTTAACAAGAACTGTGACCTCAAAACGAGAACTATTGCCTAAAAAACCCATAATTTTGCATAAAAAAACATGAAAATCAACCCCCAAATCAAAAGTTGGTGCTATCGGTAGCACCATTTTTTCAATCAGGGTCAAAATTACAACATTTTTCAATCATGGCCTTCAAAACTCATACAGTAGCTCAGAAAAACCTTAAAATCGGCACCTAAATCAAGAAATGATGTTACATAAAGCAAAATGTTTTTTTCAAAACATTAAAATTAAGGATAATTTGAAATCGTATTTTTAGCAATTGGTGTCATTAAAACCAAAACCTCAAAATCAGCCATCAAAATGAAAATTACTGCTATCGGTAGCACTCATTCTAAAATTGCGGTATTAAAATGACATTTTTTTAAAGTGGTAAAAGTAATCATCATTAATGTAAATAAATCATAAAATCAACCCTTAAATGTTTGCTTTATAAATCTTAGTTTATCACTCCAAACACAAGTTAATACATAATTCTATGAAAACAATACATTTAAAAATATATATTCAAAACCCAAATTTGAAAAAAAAAAAAACATTGAAAAAAATGTGGAAAAAAAAACTAAAAAAAATGAAAAAAATTTAAAATTTCCACGGAAAACAATAATTTAAAAAAAATATGCATTTGTTTTTGTAAAAATTAATAATTAAAAATCTATTAAAACGTAAAAATAAAATAAAATAAAAAATATGAGGAAAAAAAAACAAAAAATTACCCAAAAACAAGTCAAAATTCAAAAAAATATTCAAAAAACATTTAAAAATAAAAATAAATTACACAATTTCATTAAAAATTTAACAGAAAATAATATATATAACGATGATGATGATGATGATTAACGTCCACTAAGACCAAATTGGTATATTGGACCTTAAAAGGATAAGTGATTACTTGTGATTCTTAAAAATTTTGTTTATGTGCTTGAAAAACATTAAGAGAAGTTTTCCAAGATCACCATAGTTTTGTTGAGTTAAGAGGTAAGGAAGGTTGGTAGTGTGACAGATATTTTGAAAATGAGATTTAATCTAGGTATAGGCTGGACAATCTAAGAAAAAGTGTTTTTCATCTTCAACCTTCTTAGTGTCACAAAGGTGACACACTCTTTCATCTCATGGCGTTTAGGAATTGACCAACGCCCAGTTTCACTATGGAGCTCATGAGAATTTGTTCTTATCGTAGCAATGCTTATTTTTTTCTTTACACGTGTCAAAACAGATAGATAATTTTGATCTTCTAGATTAGGGTTGACTACATCCTTATAATACCTTAATTTTTTTTTTCCTCTAACTCTTTATCATGCCACATTTTCTCCTTAAATTTTGACTTGATGATATTTTTAATAGTACATTTATTCTACAAAATGATGTCTTCCATGATTCCCCAATAGTTTAGCCAAGACCAGGCATCTTTATGCCATCCTCGCTTTAGTTGATGGTGGTTACGACTTGATTTTGAAGCAATTTTAGGAGGCCTCTTGTCTTCCATGTTGTTTAACTTGTTCTTATACATTAGGTATCTAGTCATAGCCATGCTCTCAATGGGGGAGAGGCTTGTTTCTAAGAGGAGGATGGGCTAGGGTGTATTTCCTTTAATTTTGAGATTGTAAGTTATAAAAATATTTTGTATTTGCTCTATCTTTCTCTGAGATTCACGAGAGATACTACAGGTCCATACTTCACATCCATAAAGAATAATAGGTTTAATGAGAGTCTCAAAGAGGAGTTTCTTCTTATCCCAAATCCAAAGATCGATTGATTTACAATTGTTTTCAAGCCCATAATAAGTTTTCCATCCCCCAATAATCCTCTTCTCAATGCTATAATTCCAGTTGAGCTTTTGGTGAATATCAATTCCAAGATATTGGTATGAATTCACTTTCTCCAAGTTGTTGTTGTCATATACGAAGGTAGCATAAGTGATCTTATTGGATTTAATAATCATGACCTTAGTCTTATCAGTATTAACGGTCATACCCATGTTGGAGCAAAAATCCTTGAGGATTCTTAATTGGTTTTCAAGGTCATGGGAACTCCTTGCCATAAGAATGATATCATCGGCATAAAGAAGAAGATTGATGACTATACCAGTGAGAATAGGGCCGACACAACCTGCTTTTTTCAAGCAATCTTCTAACTTGTCAATGTATATGCCAAACAGGGTAGGGGACAAGGGACAACCTTGTTTGACTCCAATATTGCAGTTTATCTATTTCAACCAACCCTCAATGTTTTTAAACTTAACAATAATGTTCTCATACATCCTTGTTGTAGCATCTCTCAACTCGAGAGACACTTTTATCTCTTCCAACCTATTCTATTTTTTTTTCCTATGAACCATGTCAAAAGCTTTTCTAAAGTCAACAAAACAACAAAAAGATTGGTTTTAGTATTGTGGAACTCCAATGCAATGATCATAAAGGTAACAATATGGTCCACAGTTGAATGATATCTCATAAACTCAGCCTGGCCTTCAGCTCTTTTACCGTGACTTTCTAGCCAAAGGTTAATCTTCTTCTCCAAAATAATTCCATAAAGCTTGGCAAAAATCGAGCTAATCATAATGGTCCTAT
>JZKD02S2222559.1:7094-38562 GCA_000966675.3 Picea glauca | reverse complement strand
GTACACTTACTTTATCCCTATTGTTTCCATGATATTGAGTTTGTTAGACTAGCTAATACACTAATCACTATGTTGTAATTAATGGGAAACATACACTTATAGGGAGAATACATGGAATTCTAAATAGGCTTAAAGATGGTATTGTAATCACGTCTATTACTAAAAGCTTAGATATGGTATATGTGATGATATATTAGTAATAAAACGTATGATAAGATGTATACCATTGCTTATATATGTAAAATGGATCTGCATTAACCAGTGGTAATGCTTCTATATTCACGTAGTCTATGATTACTGTATGTTCACTAGTATGTACACTATAACTAGGAGTGATGACCAGCTTATATACGTTATATGTCATGTTATATTAGTAATAAAGCATATGATAAGATGTATACCATTGCCTATATATGTAATATGGATTTGTATTAACTAATGGTAATGCTTCTATGATTTAGGTAGTTTATGATTAAGATATGTTCACTAGTATGTACACTATAACTAGGAGTGATGCCCAGCTTAGCTCTAAGAAATACAAATGATTCGGGGAATTACAATGGAATCAGATTAGGTATAGGATAGTTAAATATCATAAATTAACATAAGAAGAGACCTATCATATGTACATAATATAATCATAGTCATGGTCACACTATATTACTATCGATCCTAGTTATATGAGCATAGTGAACAATACTCTTCTATATCAATTCCACATGTTATAACTAACATATATTATGGGATTCCTTATACATGACTCATATTGAATAGTGTAAATAGAACTATTACTATAAGCAACACTATAACTATACTAGTAGCATCATTAACAAGGGTCTTACAAAGGGTATACTCTTATCCAATATAGATGGGTTTTAATTACTTTGATTAAGAGAGAGATAAAAAAATGGAATCAGCTTCATATATTACCTGTATGAGCTATGTGAATATTACAATATAGTTAAGAGTGTAGATTATGAGTCTAAGGTATAGGCCACTAATCTATGTATGATCTTCATGGAACACTATAGCTATTATCTCTACCACCCTGTATCAAAGTATGTATATTGATTCCCCTTGTTCATATGTTACCATATTCACCGTTAAATCTCATAAAACTCTTTGGGTCTCATATTACTAGTATATATACCATAAGTAGTATAATCATGTTAGTTGTAATGGGATTAGTGATCTGCATTATTTTCGGCATGAAATGAGAGTGAAGATATAATAAATAAATGTACAAAGATATCTCAGATATTTAATAACATAACAAAAATGTATCAAAGATGCAACCATAAACACAACGATACAGTAATACACAATTTTCTATTAATGAGTGAAAATGTACAAAGAATGTAAAATACAAAGTGAAAGATTTGCTAGAATGGTGGCAGCTTATCTCTGAGAATAGATGTGATGGCTACTCTCATCTGTAAGAAGATGATTGTTACAATGAGGCTCCAGATTCCTTTTTAACATAAGTAAAATCCAAAGCCCTAAACCCAAAAGATGAAAATCCAAAAGGTTTGTGGGCCCCGATGGGGGTATTTGATACGTCAACTTCCTGAGGGCATAACTTTTGCATACAATCTCCATTTGTGGCGTTTGATACACTGTTGGAAAGGTCTAACTAAGAAGAACGATTTTTAACTAGTCCAAGCAAGTGCCTTTGGTAGCCTCCTGGACCCCAAATCCCCAAAAATGGTCGTTTAGGGCCTCAAAATGACCTCAAAAGTTTGGAACCCGAAACATTGCTGAAAAACCGCCAAGGTAGAAAACTATTTTTCGAGCCAGTGGAATAGGTGGGTGGCCACCGATATCCACCTGGATCAATCCTCCCTCCTTATGAAGCAATGTTTTACATTGCGTTGAGTTACCGTGGGAGAGGGGAAAGTGATTGTTGAATCTGAATCTTGGTGAGTTGGTTTCCTTGTTGGAGACGTCACACTGCTTGGTTTGTGGAAGGTTGTCACGAACCTATTTTTGGGGGGGTTGAATATGTTCAACCAGTCGAGCTACTTGAGATGACTATGTGAAGAAGGATTTTTTGTGCTTTTCTACAATCTTGTCGAGCTTCTTTTGTTGGTTAGAATGTGTTTGGTCCGAGACTATAGTGGTTGCAGTATCCTTTTGTTCACCTTTTGAACAAATTGTGAAGAAGCTAAATTTTGTAGTATGAGATACTTCCTTGTGGAACTGTTTAGGTGGAATAGTAGTCAAAACTACCTATGGTATTATATAGAGATGACCCCCCATAGAAACAATGGCACTATAGGGTCGAGACTTATAAATAGCATGGTGATTCCACATATATGGTTGGCCCAAAAGAACATCATAGATATCTAGTGGGGAAACATCACATAATACCTCATCCTTGAAGCGATGGATGATGTATGACAATAGACACTGTTGGTTGACACGGAGATCTTGTCGTTGGTGAAGCCACCCGATGTTGTATGGTTGTGAGTGTGGTGTTGTTGACAATCCCAATTGTTTGAAAACCTCTGCTGAGATGAGGTTCTTATGGCTTCCACTATCAAAAATAAAATGCAGTAGGTTCCCCTTCACCAACATCCATGAATGAAAAAGGAACTCCCCCTATTCAGGATTTGTTGGTTCTTTTGGTTGAATTGTTGCAGTCGTGACAATAGCAGTGGGGTCTACGTCAATGATTTGTATTTTACTAGTATTTTCAAAATCAGATTCTGAATTAGGGTTCATCTCCTTGTCTTTGATATCAACCATCAATGATTGTTTTGAGCGACATTCATCAGTGTTGTGCCAAGGGATTTTTTGGAAATTGCACCATTTTTCAGTTTCCTTCTTTGTCTTCCCATGACCCTTCTTTTCCTATGGCTTGGACTAGTTTTTGGGACACTGTTTGTTAGGGCCTTCTTTATCATACTTTGGTTGTTGTGGATTTGTAGAACCAAAGTCCTATTTGTTTTGGTACTTAAATTTCTTCTCAATTTTAACAACATATCGATAAGAAGAACCGAGTGATGAGATGTCTAGAAAATCCATTTTAGTTTGGATGTATTTGTGTAGAACCCCACGATATTTCAGAACCAAATGTTGTTCGAAGTATTTGATACCCATCTTGGTGGGAAAGTTATGGAAGGTATTGGTGAACTCCAAAACTTCTTGGCCCCTCTCTTACCGCAATGTGGTCCATCTCATGTACTGGTCCTCATAGTTTCCAACAGGGTAATATTGTTCCATTACTGCATCCACAAAAAAAATCCAATTGGGTTCGGCCCCATATATTCCAGACTCCTCTATGGAACTTTTCTCCCAGTAAGTTTCCCACCAATGTTTGACATGGGAGAGAGATTTAAGGAGTGCGAAGGTGATCTTTTCCCTGTCGAAAAATTATGAACAAAGAAATAACCTTCTAACAAATTTAACCATTTGTCTAGGGCATCCGCATCTCTCTGACCTTCAAATATGGGAATATAAAAATTAAAATGTACCTTGAAAGGAGAGGTGCTTCCAAAGTGGTTATTTGATGAATATTCACTTGTTTCTATCAGTAGGCGTTGAAGGATGTGGGAAAAATTCTCCATCATTTCGTCCCTCTGTCGCATGAGAGCTTGCTCAAGCAACGGATTGATAGAATCATCTGCTCAGTCGTTTTTATTTTGTTCCACCATGGAGGATTTATTGGGTGTGGAAGAGATATTGTATTAAATAGAGACAAGATCGATACCCAACTTTCTATACTCATACCTCATTGGGGACATGCACTGAAAAAAATGATCAAGAGCAACCTACTCTGATACCACTAATCTGGATTATTTTCAGCACGAAATGAGAGTGGAGATATAATAAATAAATGTACATATATATCTTGGAAATTCAATAACATAACACAAATGTATCATAGATGCAACCATAAAAACCTAGATACAATAATACACAATTTTCTATTAGTGAGCGAAAATGTACAAAGACTGTAAAATACAGAGTGAAAGACTTGCTAGAATGGTGGCAGCTTATCTCTTAGAAGAGATGTGATGGATACTTGCATCCATAAGAATATGATTGTTAAAATAAGGCTCCAAAGGCCTTTTTAACATAATTAAAATCCAAAACCCTAACCCTGGAAGATGAAAAGCCAAAAGGTTTGCAGGCCCCGATCGGGGTAGTTGATACGTCAACTTCTCGGGGGCGTAACTTTTAGATACAATATTTGTTTGGGGCACTCGATACACCATTGGAAAGGTCTAACCAAGAATAATGATTTTAGACTGGTCTAGGTAGGTGCCTTTAATATCCCCCTGAACCCCAAATCCCTAAAAAATGTCATTTAGGGCCTCAAAACGGCCCCAAAAGTTTGGAACCTGAAACACTCCCAAAAAACTGTCAAGGTGGAAAATTGTTTTTTGAGCCAGTGGAATAGGTGGTTCGCCACCGATATCCACCTAGATCAATTAGTTCATGTCTATCACCAATACCTTCGAAATTGACTCCTATTATGTGCTAGATGTTATTGTTTTCACTAAGTAAAGGTCAATGGCAGTAATATTAACATAGAATTGTATTTTTTCTATGATCTTACCGTTGTGTTCTTATCAGTTTTCTTGGGTATCAAATTATGTTCTATTTCCAAGTATTCATACTTTTAAGCCCGTCTTTGTTGAAAATGGAAGCTAGCTTGAGTTTTGGAGGAATCATGATTGGTATCTCAGTGCATGGAATTGGAGTTAGACATTTGGATTTAAATTTGTTATTTATTATCATTTTGTAAATGAGACATTGACATGAAATTTTCACTTCTTGTGTCTTTTTGTTACAGTGCAAAGTGTTGTAACATATTTTAGTTGTGGGAATAATTGCAGTGGAAATTTTCCCCGTGTTTCAAGGTTTATTTCTATCTATTGTACATGATATTTTATAGATTTTAAAATTGTTCTTTCTTCTAGCTTTGTAAATGAGGATTTGACATGAAATATTGACGTCTTTTATTAGTTTCTCTATCAATGCAAAGTGACTTTTACATATTCTGGTGTATCTATTCTGGAGGTTGAGGGAATGACTACAGTGAATATACTTCCTATGTTTCAAAGTTTGTTTCTATTTTTTGAGTGCTATATTAATGTATATTCTTCATCTTCGGTGCATTCCTTTTCTTCCAATTTTATTTAGGTTGGTGAATGTTTCTTTCAATCTAAAATTTCTCTAACAAAGAAACACAATTTCAAATGTATATTCATACTTATCTATCCGAAATTAAAAGAAATCTAACTAAAAGTAAATAATTCATAAATCATTATTATGCAACCTCATTGCATCATCACGAAGCACACATCTTACCTATCAATGTTATGCAACTTCAAGTGTTAATGACAAATATAACTTTATTGTATTTTTTCAAAGTTGGTGATTTAAAAATAAACATCGTTTGATACTTATTACATAACACTCTTATTTGGCTTTAGCTTAAAAAACATATAAAAGTTTCATTTATATTTGATATCATTA
This sequence comes from Picea glauca, assembly GCA_000966675.3. NCBI lineage: Eukaryota > Viridiplantae > Streptophyta > Pinopsida > Pinales > Pinaceae > Picea > Picea glauca. Next base: position 33,075 of record JZKD02S2222559.1, on the reverse strand, counting down.
AATATTTGCAAAAATGATCTAGCTAAAGAATTCCATATTGTCACTATGTGAACAAGAACTTTTTCATCAATTAAAATGAATAAAATATTTAAAAAAATTATTGAGAGGAACGTCATATTTGTTTTTAATGTCACAAAAATTTAATAAATATGAATCTAAGATCTTCAACGAAAAGGATTAATATTGATATACTATAATTTAATAAATACTAATTTAACATCTTCTAGGAAAATGATTAATCATTCAACTAATCTTTAATATTAGTTCATGGTAAAATTCAAAGAACTTTCAACAAAACAACATATCTTATTTATAGATTTCCTATCACGTAGACATTTGTAGCCCTGGTACCTAGTCAATTGGAAGTTCAAAAAGACGTCAAAGTAGGGAAATTCAGTTAGATGTTAAAAATTATGGGTTTTCCACCATGCTATAGAAGGTAGAACCTAAAAGATGTATCAATTTAGCCTTTACACTCAATAAATAAGAATTGGGTATACTTTGTAAGAGAGAAACAACTCCAGTGTTTTGCAGGGTAGAATTGTAGAGAGAGGGAAGATAAAAACTCCAACTAGCAGTTGGGTGTATGTTTTTAAGAAATTTAAAGTGCACACTGTGAGGTGGAAAAGAAGTTGTGGGAATATCTAAAATCTGCATGTTTTTTGTAAAGGGTATGTGAACCTTTTTTTCTCTAAATCTAAGAAGAAAATAAACCATTGGGGTTTGGAATATTGAATAAAATATTTTCAATCTACAATTTGGCAAAAATGCTAGTAATTACCCACCTGTTGCTACTGCTGTTGAGAGGGAGAATAGGGTTGATGCTAACATGATACACTAACATATATGTTATAACATATATGTAATAAAATATATGTAATAGGATATGACTTGGCCACAAAGTGTGTGAATAAGAATCATTAGGATGCAATTGCTACCGGTCATGTTTAAAAAAAAAATCCAAAATAAGAGTTATTTGTCGCAACGTTAAACTTCCAAAATAAGAGGTATTTGTTTCAACCTTTTTCTCACTAGAAATGGATTCAATATGATTGGAATGATAGGTAATTAAAGTCTGGTGATTTTGATGGAATCCTAAAACATTCAACTTATTCTATAGGTCATATTCTAGTTGCACACATTCAACAATCTTGATGGAGAGGTTTAGCTAAATATATGCTCTTATAACCACCACAACATGAAGAAAAATAAAATTAAACTATTGTATGTTTTTATAAATCAAATATGTCTTATCCATAGCCAGAGCCANCCAGCTTATATACGTTATATGTCATGTTATATTAGTAATAAAGCATATGATAAGATGTATACCATTGCCTATATATGTAATATGGATTTGTATTAACTAATGGTAATGCTTCTATGATTTAGGTAGTTTATGATTAAGATATGTTCACTAGTATGTACACTATAACTAGGAGTGATGCCCAGCTTAGCTCTAAGAAATACAAATGATTCGGGGAATTACAATGGAATCAGATTAGGTATAGGATAGTTAAATATCATAAATTAACATAAGAAGAGACCTATCATATGTACATAATATAATCATAGTCATGGTCACACTATATTACTATCGATCCTAGTTATATGAGCATAGTGAACAATACTCTTCTATATCAATTCCACATGTTATAACTAACATATATTATGGGATTCCTTATACATGACTCATATTGAATAGTGTAAATAGAACTATTACTATAAGCAACACTATAACTATACTAGTAGCATCATTAACAAGGGTCTTACAAAGGGTATACTCTTATCCAATATAGATGGGTTTTAATTACTTTGATTAAGAGAGAGATAAAAAAATGGAATCAGCTTCATATATTACCTGTATGAGCTATGTGAATATTACAATATAGTTAAGAGTGTAGATTATGAGTCTAAGGTATAGGCCACTAATCTATGTATGATCTTCATGGAACACTATAGCTATTATCTCTACCACCCTGTATCAAAGTATGTATATTGATTCCCCTTGTTCATATGTTACCATATTCACCGTTAAATCTCATAAAACTCTTTGGGTCTCATATTACTAGTATATATACCATAAGTAGTATAATCATGTTAGTTGTAATGGGATTAGTGATCTGCATTATTTTCGGCATGAAATGAGAGTGAAGATATAATAAATAAATGTACAAAGATATCTCAGATATTTAATAACATAACAAAAATGTATCAAAGATGCAACCATAAACACAACGATACAGTAATACACAATTTTCTATTAATGAGTGAAAATGTACAAAGAATGTAAAATACAAAGTGAAAGATTTGCTAGAATGGTGGCAGCTTATCTCTGAGAATAGATGTGATGGCTACTCTCATCTGTAAGAAGATGATTGTTACAATGAGGCTCCAGATTCCTTTTTAACATAAGTAAAATCCAAAGCCCTAAACCCAAAAGATGAAAATCCAAAAGGTTTGTGGGCCCCGATGGGGGTATTTGATACGTCAACTTCCTGAGGGCATAACTTTTGCATACAATCTCCATTTGTGGCGTTTGATACACTGTTGGAAAGGTCTAACTAAGAAGAACGATTTTTAACTAGTCCAAGCAAGTGCCTTTGGTAGCCTCCTGGACCCCAAATCCCCAAAAATGGTCGTTTAGGGCCTCAAAATGACCTCAAAAGTTTGGAACCCGAAACATTGCTGAAAAACCGCCAAGGTAGAAAACTATTTTTCGAGCCAGTGGAATAGGTGGGTGGCCACCGATATCCACCTGGATCAATCCTCCCTCCTTATGAAGCAATGTTTTACATTGCGTTGAGTTACCGTGGGAGAGGGGAAAGTGATTGTTGAATCTGAATCTTGGTGAGTTGGTTTCCTTGTTGGAGACGTCACACTGCTTGGTTTGTGGAAGGTTGTCACGAACCTATTTTTGGGGGGGTTGAATATGTTCAACCAGTCGAGCTACTTGAGATGACTATGTGAAGAAGGATTTTTTGTGCTTTTCTACAATCTTGTCGAGCTTCTTTTGTTGGTTAGAATGTGTTTGGTCCGAGACTATAGTGGTTGCAGTATCCTTTTGTTCACCTTTTGAACAAATTGTGAAGAAGCTAAATTTTGTAGTATGAGATACTTCCTTGTGGAACTGTTTAGGTGGAATAGTAGTCAAAACTACCTATGGTATTATATAGAGATGACCCCCCATAGAAACAATGGCACTATAGGGTCGAGACTTATAAATAGCATGGTGATTCCACATATATGGTTGGCCCAAAAGAACATCATAGATATCTAGTGGGGAAACATCACATAATACCTCATCCTTGAAGCGATGGATGATGTATGACAATAGACACTGTTGGTTGACACGGAGATCTTGTCGTTGGTGAAGCCACCCGATGTTGTATGGTTGTGAGTGTGGTGTTGTTGACAATCCCAATTGTTTGAAAACCTCTGCTGAGATGAGGTTCTTATGGCTTCCACTATCAAAAATAAAATGCAGTAGGTTCCCCTTCACCAACATCCATGAATGAAAAAGGAACTCCCCCTATTCAGGATTTGTTGGTTCTTTTGGTTGAATTGTTGCAGTCGTGACAATAGCAGTGGGGTCTACGTCAATGATTTGTATTTTACTAGTATTTTCAAAATCAGATTCTGAATTAGGGTTCATCTCCTTGTCTTTGATATCAACCATCAATGATTGTTTTGAGCGACATTCATCAGTGTTGTGCCAAGGGATTTTTTGGAAATTGCACCATTTTTCAGTTTCCTTCTTTGTCTTCCCATGACCCTTCTTTTCCTATGGCTTGGACTAGTTTTTGGGACACTGTTTGTTAGGGCCTTCTTTATCATACTTTGGTTGTTGTGGATTTGTAGAACCAAAGTCCTATTTGTTTTGGTACTTAAATTTCTTCTCAATTTTAACAACATATCGATAAGAAGAACCGAGTGATGAGATGTCTAGAAAATCCATTTTAGTTTGGATGTATTTGTGTAGAACCCCACGATATTTCAGAACCAAATGTTGTTCGAAGTATTTGATACCCATCTTGGTGGGAAAGTTATGGAAGGTATTGGTGAACTCCAAAACTTCTTGGCCCCTCTCTTACCGCAATGTGGTCCATCTCATGTACTGGTCCTCATAGTTTCCAACAGGGTAATATTGTTCCATTACTGCATCCACAAAAAAAATCCAATTGGGTTCGGCCCCATATATTCCAGACTCCTCTATGGAACTTTTCTCCCAGTAAGTTTCCCACCAATGTTTGACATGGGAGAGAGATTTAAGGAGTGCGAAGGTGATCTTTTCCCTGTCGAAAAATTATGAACAAAGAAATAACCTTCTAACAAATTTAACCATTTGTCTAGGGCATCCGCATCTCTCTGACCTTCAAATATGGGAATATAAAAATTAAAATGTACCTTGAAAGGAGAGGTGCTTCCAAAGTGGTTATTTGATGAATATTCACTTGTTTCTATCAGTAGGCGTTGAAGGATGTGGGAAAAATTCTCCATCATTTCGTCCCTCTGTCGCATGAGAGCTTGCTCAAGCAACGGATTGATAGAATCATCTGCTCAGTCGTTTTTATTTTGTTCCACCATGGAGGATTTATTGGGTGTGGAAGAGATATTGTATTAAATAGAGACAAGATCGATACCCAACTTTCTATACTCATACCTCATTGGGGACATGCACTGAAAAAAATGATCAAGAGCAACCTACTCTGATACCACTAATCTGGATTATTTTCAGCACGAAATGAGAGTGGAGATATAATAAATAAATGTACATATATATCTTGGAAATTCAATAACATAACACAAATGTATCATAGATGCAACCATAAAAACCTAGATACAATAATACACAATTTTCTATTAGTGAGCGAAAATGTACAAAGACTGTAAAATACAGAGTGAAAGACTTGCTAGAATGGTGGCAGCTTATCTCTTAGAAGAGATGTGATGGATACTTGCATCCATAAGAATATGATTGTTAAAATAAGGCTCCAAAGGCCTTTTTAACATAATTAAAATCCAAAACCCTAACCCTGGAAGATGAAAAGCCAAAAGGTTTGCAGGCCCCGATCGGGGTAGTTGATACGTCAACTTCTCGGGGGCGTAACTTTTAGATACAATATTTGTTTGGGGCACTCGATACACCATTGGAAAGGTCTAACCAAGAATAATGATTTTAGACTGGTCTAGGTAGGTGCCTTTAATATCCCCCTGAACCCCAAATCCCTAAAAAATGTCATTTAGGGCCTCAAAACGGCCCCAAAAGTTTGGAACCTGAAACACTCCCAAAAAACTGTCAAGGTGGAAAATTGTTTTTTGAGCCAGTGGAATAGGTGGTTCGCCACCGATATCCACCTAGATCAATTAGTTCATGTCTATCACCAATACCTTCGAAATTGACTCCTATTATGTGCTAGATGTTATTGTTTTCACTAAGTAAAGGTCAATGGCAGTAATATTAACATAGAATTATATTTTTTCTATGATATTACCGTTGTGTTCTTATCAGTTTTCTTGGGTATCAAATTATGTTCTATTTCCAAGTCTTCATACTTTTAAGCCCGTCTTTGTTGAAAATGGAAGCTAGCTTGAGTTTTGGAGGAATCGTGATTGGTATCTCAGTGCATGGAATTGGAGTTAGACATTTGGATTTAAATTTGTTATTTATTATCATTCTGTAAATGAGACATTGACATGAAATTTTCACTTCTTGTGTCTTTTTGTTACAGTGCAAAGTACTGTAACATATTTTAGTTGTGGGAATAATTGTAGTGGAAATTTTCCCCGTGTTTCAAGGTTTATTTGTATCTGTTGTACATGATATTTTATAGATTTTAAAATTGTTCTTTCTTCTAGCTTTGTAAATGAGGTTTTGACATGAAATATTAACGTCTTTTATTAGTTTCTCTATCAATGCAAAGTGAATTTTACATATTCTGGTGTATCTATTATGGAGGTTGAGGGAATGACTACAGTGAATATACTTCCTATGTTTCAAAGTTTGTTTCTATTTTTTGAGTGGTATATTAATGTCTATTCTTCATCTTCGGTGCATTCCTTTTCTTCCAATTTTATTTAGGTTGGTGAATGTTTCTTTTGATCTGAAATTTCTCTAACAAAGAAACACAATTTCAAATGTATATTCATACTTTTCTATCCGAAATCAAAAGAAATCTAACTAAAAGTAAATAATTCATAAATCATTATTATGCAACCTCATTGCATCATCACCAAGCACACATCTTACCTATCAATGTTATGTAACTTCAAGTGTTAATGACAAATATAACTTTATTGTATTTTTTCAAAGTTGGTGATTTTAAAATAAACGTCATTTGATACTTATTACATAACACTCTTATTTGGCTTTAGCTTAAAAAACATATAAAAATTTCATTTATATTTGATATCATTAAATATTTGCAAAAATGATCTAGCTAAAGAATTTCATATTGTCACTATGTGAACAAGAACTTTTTCATCAATTAAAATGAATAAAATATTTAAAAAAATTATTGAGAGGAATGTCATATTTGTTTTTAATGTCACAAAAATTTAATAAATATGAATCTAAGATCTTCAACGAAAAGGATTAATATTGATATACTATAATTTAATAAATACTAATTTAACATCTTCTAGGAAAATGATTAATCATTCAACTAATCTTTAATATTAGTTCATGGTAAAATTCAAAGAACTTTCAACAAAACAACATATCTTATTTATAGATTTCCTATCACGTAGACATTTGTAGCCCTGGTACCTAGTCAATTGGAAGTTCAAAAAGACGTCAAAGTAGGGAAATTCAGTTAGATGTTAAAAATTATGGGTTTTCCACCATGCTATAGAAGGTAGAACCTAAAAGATGTATCAATTTAGCCTTTACACTCAATAAATAAGAATTGGGTATACTTTGTAAGAGAGAAACAACTCCAGTGTTTTGCAGGGTAGAATTGTAGAGAGAGGGAAGATAAAAACTCCAACTAGCAGTTGGGTGTATGTTTTTAAGAAATTTAAAGTGCACACTGTGAGGTGGAAAAGAAGTTGTGGGAATATCTAAAATCTGCATGTTTTTTGTAAAGGGTATGTGAACCTTTTTTTCTCTAAATCTAAGAAGAAAATAAACCATTGGGGTTTGGAATATTGAATAAAATATTTTCAATCTACAATTTGGCAAAAATGCTAGTAATTACCCACCTGTTGCTACTGCTGTTGAGAGGGAGAATAGGGTTGATGCTAACATGATACACTAACATATATGTTATAACATATATGTAATAAAATATATGTAATAGGATATGACTTGGCCACAAAGTGTGTGAATAAGAATCATTAGGATGCAATTGCTACCGGTCATGTTTAAAAAAAAAATCCAAAATAAGAGTTATTTGTCGCAACGTTAAACTTCCAAAATAAGAGGTATTTGTTTCAACCTTTTTCTCACTAGAAATGGATTCAATATGATTGGAATGATAGGTAATTAAAGTCTGGTGATTTTGATGGAATCCTAAAACATTCAACTTATTCTATAGGTCATATTCTAGTTGCACACATTCAACAATCTTGATGGAGAGGTTTAGCTAAATATATGCTCTTATAACCACCACAACATGAAGAAAAATAAAATTAAACTATTGTATGTTTTTATAAATCAAATATGTCTTATCCATAGCCAGAGCCAAAAGTTTATTCAGAATTTGGATATATGCTATTAAATTGTAATAACAGATATCCTCATTAAAAGTGTGAGGAAAGTCCTTTACAAAGCAAATTCTGAAACCCAAGAATGTGAGAGTTGCATGCATGAATGTAGAATACTCTTCACGATTGAATTGAAGGTGATTGAGTAATCATGAAGCTCAGGATGGATAGACTGTGTGTGTTATCAAGGACAGTGTGGTCATTTTCAGGCCAATCGTCTCTCCTATGCATATTAGCAGCAGTCACAGGGCTAGCTCCCCGTGACCAAGTCACATCCCGTGGACTGTGACTTACATAAATTAAATTTACATAAACTTATAGTGTGGTCCTTGTTAGGCCAATGGTCTCTCCTATGCATATTAGCAGCAGTCACAGGGCTTGGTGACAGGGTTGGCCCCCTGCACCCAAGTCACAACCTATGGAGTGTGACTTGGCCACAGGGGGCTAGCCCTATGGCCAAGCCGTGGGTGTACCCATGGCTTGGACATAAGGCTGGCTTGCCATGGCCAAGTCACATACCATAGACTGTGAATTACAAAAAATAAATTTACACTTAATTTAATTTAATTTAATTTAATTTATAGAAAATTACATCTAATTAAATTTACAGAAACTTACATTTAATTAAATTTACAGAAACTTACCTACAGCTCCAAGATCCGACCTCTATGCGGTTTGAAAAATCCAAGACCTACAGCTTCGATCGCTCCATATTTTGAAGACTCCAAGACCCACAACTACGCAGCTTGGACCACCCGACTGCCCATTTGCCTGCCCGCAGGTAGCCAACACTCACACTCAAACACGATCGCGCCAACACAACTGTGCCAACACACTATCACACTATCACCAAAAACTTGAAAACTCGTAACAATCACGATGTACGGGTAATATATAAACCGATTTTCAGCCAAAAGGTCCTTTTGGCCGAAAAGACATTTCATTTGAAATGATATTTTGTCCAAAACATATTTTGGGCCGAAATATTTGTTCAGTCAGAATATGGCCGAAATATCAATTCGACCGGAATATCTTTCGGTCGAAAAGATGTTACCAGATGGAAAACATTCATCTAGCTAAAATTGTACATGAAAATCGACGGTGACATCACAGTACCATTCGATTTGACGTTCAAAGGTTCGGCCGAAAAAATATAACTTTCGACTGAAAAAAAATATTAGTTCGGTCGAAAAATTGTCTCTCAAAATTTTGGAGATCCGATTGTCACGAAAGTGTTACCCACCTTCATGAATTTACCATATATAGATATATATAGATGGCTTCTCTCTCATGACTATAATCTCCTTGTGCATCCACCATGAATCTGATATAAAATTATTGTCTTGAACTAATCTTCTTATACCTATAATTATGAAAAATGTGCAAGCAACCATTTTTGTTAGAATTATACATATTAAAAAATTGACAATTAATTCTGCAGGTCTTTTTTCTTCTCAATTCATGAAGAATTATATCATAATTATCCAAAGTCTAATAATTCCAAGTTATTCTCCTATGCATCATATTTCCAATGATTATTTTTAATCCCCAATATGATCTCTTAGCTAAAATTTATAGCTTCTTGGAAAAGCCACTTTCTCCCCATTTGTGCATTTTCTCCACTAGTGCAATTTTACTAAAAGGCCAACTTAGATCTCAACTATAAAAGAAAATTCATAAACAAACAAGACAATTTTTCGTATTGAGAGATGATAATACTCGTAATTGTGAACACAAACCAACCTTCATATTCCCTATTTGTTGCTCTAGTAATATTCTACAACAACAGAGCATCTGCAACTTTGTCATTTTAAAAAAAATATTCCAGACAAAGAATTTTTAGCAAAATTTGCTCTCTCAATTTGTGCACTTTTGGAAAAACTTCACTAGACCAAAGTTGTATGTCTTGATGAGTATATTAAATGTCAAGTAAATAAAATTTCCCAATTTTGTGATCTCAGGTCACCTTTTGTCTAAAAATTCAAAAAATCCCCCAAAAGTGGCATGGAATAGTGGATTTTGGCCTATTTCAACATCCCTTGTCCAAAACCCTTAGAATTTAGCCAATTCCTTCGTGGTTTATTTTCATGTCTTCTTTTTGGACTATCTCCAAATATTTTATCTCAATTTGGATCTCTATCATTGAACTGGACCCAAATCTTTAAAAACCATTGTTTTGAATTTTTTGGAGAATCCAAGATGAAATGCGTGGCCCTCACTAGGACTTTTATATCCCTCCTTACTATGAACAAACCCCATAAGTTTCATTTCAATATGACTTAATCTACTCCAGTTATGGACAAAATAACAAAATGGCACCCTAAGGGGATTCCATGTCACCCTAAGGGGATTCCATGGCATGCCCCATGATCCTCCCTTTACCTTTACCTTCATTGTTTAAATGAAAATAAAATTTTTATTAAATACAGGACCAACTCGTATCGAATTCCACATGGTACCACCATAGTGGCCCATGTCACTGATAGGGCCCACCTCAAAACCTTACCTCTAGCATGCAACCTATCCCCACCCAAGATCTAACAACGAATATCAGGGGACAACCAATGACCCACAATGATTTCACATCACTAACATGCATGAGGGTTAATGCCCCCTCTGTGATGCGATGCACACACTTTCATGCTCCCTAGGTCCAATGTTGGAGAGGCCATGTCTTATCACCACCTACACAAGGGTTAACACTCCCTCAATGATGAAACATTCCAAAAACACTTTTATATGTGGCACATTTTCACTGGTGTCATATCGTTGATGGCCTTATGAAAAAACCCCGTGTAAGCAATGTGATACCACTTATGGTATCAAGTTATACTATTGGGTTCATGCGGCTTCCACATCACCTACTGGAGCCACCACTACACATCGTAGACTCTGCCACTGACCTTCCACCTTGGCAGTTGACATCACCACTTCCATGTTACCCATCACATGGCATCCACATCAAGATGACATCATCATACGAAACAATTCCCAAAATTTTCCGATTTCCCCAAATTTTTCAAAAAGTGCATATTTTCAAGAACGATGTTCAGGTGCCCAAGAGCCTTTCATCTTGGCCTCTGCACCAAAAAAACCTATAAATCATCCCATAGGACCCAAGAACTACAATTGATGCTCTGATACCAAACTATTATCTACCCATCACCGACAAACCCAAAGATTTGCTCGGTTACCAATTTGTAATGTACCCATTGACCTAGCTACCTCTAAATTCACTTTCTTGGACAAAGTATGAATTATGATACCAATTATTAAATTCAAGAATCATGATAAACTATAAGAGAAATGAATAAAATTCCATGCACAACATTAACAACAACATACACAATATAAACACATATCGGAGATAAATAATACACAACGAAATATAAATTACAAAGAAAACACTAAGAGAACTTATCGTTAAATAAACCATTCACTAACTGGTTGCAGACATCAGACATTCCACCCAACCATAGACATTGTTTTTCTAGATCTCAACTGCATGTCACCCCTAATCCAAGGCTATGAATCCACAAGGACGGGTCCTAGGTTGACTCTAAGACACACAACTAGCTATCAAGCTCTCACAATTTTCTCAACCACACAATAATCCTAGTTTACTAACTCTCTTCCCCTTTAGCCTACACAACCCAAATAAATGAACCCCTTTCTTTGTAATGCATCCCCTCATGTTGTTCCACTTCTTTTCCAGGGTTCCAGTGCTACTAGTCAAGAAATCTCAATGTTGGAAACTCCAAGTATTTTCATTTGTGGACATTTTTTTCTCAACTACCATAATTATCATGCACACATGAATCCATTCCTTTCTAGAATGATCAATAGTTACTTATATCCAATAAGTAATGGCTCTTCTCTCCCCATAACTCATTTCCCATGCCCATACCAAGAGCAATAATGAATGAGGAAAAAATAAAAATGAATGACTAACATTGAAATGAGTGATTAACCCCCAAACAATCCATAAGAGGGATTTATATAATTACATGCAATAAATCACTACATGGCCTTCCCTAAGAAGTTCATGTAACCCCTTTTCCCAACTAAAACCAAGATGGGTGAATAAAATATAATAAAAATACTTATCCCCTCTATCCCCCTCTCTCATGGAATCATATCCCCCTATCTCTATCCTTGTTCATCTTGTAGCTAACGATGCATTTGATTAATATATTTAAACTATTACATTTCTAGGAACTCTGACCTTTCATCAAATAAACAAAATACATTATTGATATAGGGACTCAAAACCAAGGTATTTCAAAGTGGTTTACCATCCATTTATTCCTAGCTAAATTTATAACAACTTAACCAATTTGAGGTATACCTCTATAAGGTAGGATGAAGTTGTCATCCAAAGTTTTGTCAGCAATTTGTGCCTCAACATTTCCTAGAGAATATTCCCTAAACATATGTATATACATAACTTAAAATATTATATGAACCATTAACCATCTGATAATTCCTCACTTAAAACTCTTTAGCTCTTTGGCCATTGGAAATGGATTATTTGTAAGAGAATAACATCATAATCATAAACCATTTGCAAAGGAGAGAGGTAAAAACACAACTTAGGTAAACAAATAAAAGCCTCATGCAGACAGAATTGAAATCTTATTTTAATGTATACAAATTTTCCCTTTTTGTTTTGCCAAGAATGCTAAGGAGAAAGTAATGGGACAAGAAACCAAGTCTTATATCATGTTAACTATCATAACCAATCAATCAAGATGAAAGGATGAATATGGAGTATATGAGCATGTAAAATTTAACAAGTAGATTGCAAATGATAATTGAAGGAGCCTAGGATAATTTTTGGCCAACAAGTATCTTAACCATATTACACCAAGTGACAATGCCTCACTTGAATTTGAAACTTTGACATGAATAGAATTGGAAAACAAAATGGCAAATGGTCTTTTACAAAATAGCATAGATATGATAATCTTAAACCATAGAATATATTGAAATATTTTATATAGAATATAACCAAAGACCGATGCTAGGATAATAAAATTGCATAGTAAACCTAACAAAATTGATTCATATGAAGGATTAATTACATTTTTTGAACAACAACACTCCTCCAAGGAGAGGTACCATACCCCAAGAGAGTTCTTCNGTCATATTTGTTTTTAATGTCACAAAAATTTAATAAATATGAATCTAAGATCTTCAACGAAAAGGATTAATATTGATATACTATAATTTAATAAATACTAATTTAACATCTTCTAGGAAAATGATTAATCATTCAACTAATCTTTAATATTAGTTCATGGTAAAATTCAAAGAACTTTCAACAAAACAACATATCTTATTTATAGATTTCCTATCACGTAGACATTTGTAGCCCTGGTACCTAGTCAATTGGAAGTTCAAAAAGACGTCAAAGTAGGGAAATTCAGTTAGATGTTAAAAATTATGGGTTTTCCACCATGCTATAGAAGGTAGAACCTAAAAGATGTATCAATTTAGCCTTTACACTCAATAAATAAGAATTGGGTATACTTTGTAAGAGAGAAACAACTCCAGTGTTTTGCAGGGTAGAATTGTAGAGAGAGGGAAGATAAAAACTCCAACTAGCAGTTGGGTGTATGTTTTTAAGAAATTTAAAGTGCACACTGTGAGGTGGAAAAGAAGTTGTGGGAATATCTAAAATCTGCATGTTTTTTGTAAAGGGTATGTGAACCTTTTTTTCTCTAAATCTAAGAAGAAAATAAACCATTGGGGTTTGGAATATTGAATAAAATATTTTCAATCTACAATTTGGCAAAAATGCTAGTAATTACCCACCTGTTGCTACTGCTGTTGAGAGGGAGAATAGGGTTGATGCTAACATGATACACTAACATATATGTTATAACATATATGTAATAAAATATATGTAATAGGATATGACTTGGCCACAAAGTGTGTGAATAAGAATCATTAGGATGCAATTGCTACCGGTCATGTTTAAAAAAAAAATCCAAAATAAGAGTTATTTGTCGCAACGTTAAACTTCCAAAATAAGAGGTATTTGTTTCAACCTTTTTCTCACTAGAAATGGATTCAATATGATTGGAATGATAGGTAATTAAAGTCTGGTGATTTTGATGGAATCCTAAAACATTCAACTTATTCTATAGGTCATATTCTAGTTGCACACATTCAACAATCTTGATGGAGAGGTTTAGCTAAATATATGCTCTTATAACCACCACAACATGAAGAAAAATAAAATTAAACTATTGTATGTTTTTATAAATCAAATATGTCTTATCCATAGCCAGAGCCAGAAGTTTATTTGGAATTTGGATATATGCTATTAAATTGTAATAACATATATCCTCATTAAAAGTGTGAGAAAAGTCCTTTACAAAGCAAATTCTGAAACCCAAGAATGTGAGAGTTGCATGCATGAATGTAGAATACTCTTCACAATTGAATTGAAGGAGATTGAGTAATCGTGAAGCTCAGGATGGATAGACTGTGTGTGTTATCAAGGACAGTGTGTTCATTTTCAGGCCAATCGTCTCTCCTATGCATATTAGCAGCAGTCACAGGGCTAGCTCCCTGTGACCAAGTCACATCCCGTGGACTGTGACTTACATAAATTAAATTTACATAAACTTATAGTGTGGTCCTTGTTAGGACAATGGTCTCTCCTATGCATATTAGCAGCAGTCACAGGGCTTGGTGATAGGGTTGGCCCCCTGCACCCAAGTCACAACCTATGGAGTGTGACTTGGCCACAGGGGGCTAGCCCTATGGCCAAGCCGTGGGTGTACCCATGGCTTGGACATAAGGCTGGCTCACCATGGCCAAGTCATATCCCATAGACTGTGAATTACAAAAAATAAATTTACACTTAATTTAATTTAATTTAATTTAATTTATAGAAAATTACATCTAATTAAATTTACAGAAACTTACATTTAATTAAATTTACAGAAACTTACCTATAGCTCCAAGATCCGACCTCTATGCGGTTTGAAGACTCCAAGACCCACAGCTTCGATCGCTCCATAGTTTGAAGACTCCAAGACCCACAACTACACAGCTCGGACCACCCGACTTCCCATTCGCCTGCTCGCAGGTAGCCAACACTCACACTCAAACACGATCGCGCCAACACAACCGTGCCAACACACTATTACACTATCGCCAAAAACTTGAAAAATCATAACAATCACGATGTATGGGTAATATATAAACCGATTTTCGGCCAAAAGTTCCTTTTGTCCGAAAAGACATTTCAGTTGAAATGATATTTTGTCCAAAACATATTTTGGGCCGAAATATCTGTTCAGTCAGAATATGGCCGAAATATCAATTCGACCAGAATATCTTTCAGTCGAAAAGATGTTACCAGATGGAAAACATTCGTCTAGCTAAAATTGTACATGAAAATCGAGGGCGACGTCACAGTACCATTCGATTTGACGTTCAAAGGTTCAACCGAAAAAATATAACTTTCGACTGAAAAAAAATATTAGTTCGGTCGAAAAATTGTCTCTCGAAATTTTGGAGATCTGATTGTCACGAAAGTGTTACCCACCTTCATAAATTTACCATATATAGATATATATAGATGGATTCTCTCTCATGACTATAATCTCCTTGTGCATCCTCCATGAATCTGATATAAAATTATTGGCTTGAACTAATCTTCTTATACCTCTAATTATGAAAAATGTGCAAGCAACCATTTTTGTTAGAATTATACATATTATAAAATTGACAATTAATTCTGCAGGTCTTTTTTCTTCTCAATTCATGAAGAATTATATCAGAATTATCCAAAGTCTAATAATTCCAAGTTATTCTCCTATGCATCATATTTCCAATGATTATTTTTAATCCCCAATCTGATCTCTTAGCTAAAATTTATAGCTTCCTGGAAAAGCCACTTTCTCCCCATTTGTGCATTTTCTCCACTAGTGCAATTTTACTAAAAGGCCAACTTAGATCTCAACTATAAAAGAAAATCCATAAACAAACAAGACAATTTTTTTTATCAAGAGATGATAATACTCGTAATTGTGAACACAAACCAACCTTCATATTCCCTATTTGTTGCTCTAGTAATATTCTACAACAACAGAGCATCTGCAACTTTGTCATTTTAAAAAAAATATTCCAGACAAAGAATTTTTAGCAAAATTTGCTCTCTCAATTTGTGCACTTTTGGAAAAACTTCACTAGACCAAAGTTGTATGTCTTGATGAGTATATTAAATGTCAAGTAAATAAAATTTCCCAATTTTGTGATCTCAGGTCACCTTTTGTCTAAAAATTCAAAAAATCCCCCAAAAGTGGCATGGAATAGTGGATTTTGGCCTATTTCAACATCCCTTGTCCAAAACCCTTAGAATTTATCCAATTCCTTCGTGGTTTATTTTCATGTCTTCTTTTTGGACTATCTCCAAATATTTTATCTCAATTTGGATCTATATCATTGAACTGGACCCAAATCTTTAAAAACCATTGTTTTGAATTTTTTGGAGAATCTAAGATGAAATGAGTGGCCCTCACTAGGACTTGTATATCCCTCCTTACTATGAACAAACCCCATAAGTTTCATTTCAATCTGACTTAATCTACTCCAGTTATGGCCAAAATAACAAAATGGCACCCTAAGGGGATTCCATGTCACCCTAAGGGGATTCCATGGCATGCCCCATGATCCTCCCTTTACCTTTACCTTCGTTGTTTAAATAAAAATAAAATTATTATTAAATACAGGACCAACTCGTATCGAATTCCACATGGTACCACCATAGTGGCCCATGTCACTGATAGGGTCCACCTCAAAACCTTACCTCTAGCATGCAACCCATCCCCACCCAAGATCTAACAATGAATATCAGGGAACAACCAATGGCCCACAATGATTTCACATCACTAACATGCATGAGGGTTAATGCCCCCTCTATGATGCGATGCACACACTTTCATGCTCCCTAGGTCTAATGTTGGAGAGGCCATGTCTTATCACCAACCTACACAAGGGTTAACACTCCCTCAACGATGAAACATTCCAAAAACACCTTTATATGTGGCACATTTTCACTGGTGTCATATCGTTTATGGCCTTATGAAAAAACCCCTTGTAAGCAATGTGATACCACTTATGGTATCAAGTTATACTATTGGGTTCATGCGGCTCCCACATCACCTACTGGAGCCACCACTACACATCGTAGACTCTACCATTGACCTGCCACCTTGGCAGTTGACATCACCACTTCCATGTTACCCACCACATGGCATCCACATCAAGATGAAATCATCATACGAAACAATTCCCAAAATTTTCCAATTTCCCCAAATTTTTCAAAAATTGCATATTTTCAAGAACGATGTTCAGGTGCCCAAGAGCATTTCATCTTGGCCTCTGCACCAAAAAAACCTATAAATCATCCCATAGGACCCAAGAACTACAATTGATGCTCTGATACCAAACTATTATGTACCCATCACCGACAAACCCAAAGATTTGCTCGGTTACCAATTTGTAATGTACTCATTGACCTAGGTACCTCTAAATTCACTTTCTTGGACAAAGTATGAATTATGATACCAATTATTAAATTCAAGAATCATGATAAACTATAAGAGAAATGAATAACACTCCATGCACAACATTAACAACAACATACACAATATAAACACATATCGGAGATAAATAATACACAACGAAATATAAATTACAATAGCTAAATTTATAACAAAATAACCAATTTGAGGTATACCTCTATAAGGTAGGATGAAGTTGTCATCCAAAGTTTTGTCAGCAATTTGTGCCTCAACATTTCCTGGAGAATATTCCCTAAACATATGTATATACATAACTTAAAAGATTATATGAACCATTAACCATCTGATAATTCCTCACTTAAAACTCTTTAGCTCTTTGGCCATTGGAAATGGATTATTTGTAAGAGAATAACATCATAATCATAAACCATTTGCAAAGGAGAGAGGTAAAAACACAACTTAGGTAAACAAATAAAAGCCTCATGCAGACAGAATTGAAATCTTATTTTAATGTATACAAATTTTCCCTTTTTGTTTTGCCAAGAATGCTAAGGAGAAAGTAATGGGACAAGAAACCAAGTCTTATATCATGTTAACTATCATAACCAATCAATCAAGATGAAAGGATGAATATGGAGTATATGAGCATGTAAAATTTAACAAGTAGATTGCAAATGATAATTGAAGGAGCCTAGGATAATTTTTGGCCAACAAGTATCTTAACCATATTACACCAAGTGACAATGCCTCACTTGAATTTGAAACTTTGACATGAATAGAATTGGAAAACAAAATGGCAAATGGTCTTTTACAAAATAGCATAGATATGATAATCTTAAACCATAGAATATATTGAAATATTTTATATAGAATATAACCAAAGACCGATGCTAGGATAATAAAATTGCATAGTAAACCTAACAAAATTGATTCATATGAAGGATTAATTACATTTTTTGAACAACAACACTCCTCCAAGGAGAGGTACCATACCCCAAGAGAGTTCTTCCCAAGATTGGAATCATGGCTTATCCCCATATTTCCAAACGAAAGCCATGGTGACCATGTATTCCACAATTATGGAAATGTGAATGATCCATGTGGGTAAGGAAAAAGCATTCTTAGGTTCTATGTAATCAAATATTTTGAAAATTCCCATTGGGAATATTATTAACTGTTCATTTTCTCAACCATAAGCTAATATATTTTTACTAATATATATATATTTTAAAATAATAGATAGAAAATAGATATTAAGCATCAAAACAAACATGAAATACAACAAATTTATAGAGAAAGGATACAACACTTAACAATAATTTCATCCTAGGAACTAAGTGAGTGAGATAATTTTTCCACCCAAATGTAGGAAATCCTTTGTGGTTGTTGTTAGCACAAACATCTGTAGCAACAATAGTGGCTCAAAGGCACTGTGAACTCTAGATCTAGAAAGTGGCAATACCAAAATTGAGCTCACAGCAGGTCGGCCAAGTCCTTTGTATGCACAGGAAAAGTCTAAGCACGAGACTCGAAAGAAGTCTATTTCGATATTGAAATATAAGTAGCAAGCGAATTTATTTTTCAACGACGGAGATCATGGGAGCAGTTCATATCAACAGCTCTTGTGCATTTGGAAGAGAACGGGGGTCAGATTTGAATGGAATAAAGAGTGTGAGGAAGCCTTTATTAAGCTAAAACATCCACTGACTAGTGCTCCAATCTTAAGAGTGCCATACATGGACAAGGACTTCCATGTTTTCACAGATGCCTCTGGGGAAGGTTTAGGTGCAGTTTTGATGCAAGAAGGAGGGGTCATTTCTTATGTGTCCCATAAGCTCAAGAACCATGAGGTTAACTATGCTACTCATGATCTAGAGTTGGCTGCGGTAGTTATGGCTCTCAAGATGTGGAGACATTACCTAATTGGATGCCAATTTGAATGAAAATCTGATCATCGGAGCCTTGAGTACATCTTCACCAAAAAATATCTTAATGCCCGACAACGACGTTGGAGTGAATTGTTCAGCGAGTATGAGTTCAGGATAGCCTCTTTATAAAAGGCAAGGAGAACAAGAATTTCAAAGTTGTGCAAGTTTTAATGATCAGGCGGAAGCCCTAGAGTTGCAGATCAAGCATCACACATCCTCTATAACGGGCGGTGATGATTTACTTCGAGACTTCAAGACTTTTTCCTTTCAAGAATTCCCCTCTCATTTTCCTCCATAGTACTTTCTCCTAGAGTTGCATATCATATGCCACGCATCCTCTAGAATGAATGGTCAGGNATTATATGAACCATTAACCATCTGATAATTCCTCACTTAAAACTCTTTAGCTCTTTGGCCATTGGAAATGGATTATTTGTAAGAGAATAACATCATAATCATAAACCATTTGCAAAGGAGAGAGGTAAAAACACAACTTAGGTAAACAAATAAAAGCCTCATGCAGACAGAATTGAAATCTTATTTTAATGTATACAAATTTTCCCTTTTTGTTTTGCCAAGAATGCTAAGGAGAAAGTAATGGGACAAGAAACCAAGTCTTATATCATGTTAACTATCATAACCAATCAATCAAGATGAAAGGATGAATATGGAGTATATGAGCATGTAAAATTTAACAAGTAGATTGCAAATGATAATTGAAGGAGCCTAGGATAATTTTTGGCCAACAAGTATCTTAACCATATTACACCAAGTGACAATGCCTCACTTGAATTTGAAACTTTGACATGAATAGAATTGGAAAACAAAATGGCAAATGGTCTTTTACAAAATAGCATAGATATGATAATCTTAAACCATAGAATATATTGAAATATTTTATATAGAATATAACCAAAGACCGATGCTAGGATAATAAAATTGCATAGTAAACCTAACAAAATTGATTCATATGAAGGATTAATTACATTTTTTGAACAACAACACTCCTCCAAGGAGAGGTACCATACCCCAAGAGAGTTCTTCTCAAGATTGGAATCATGGATTATCCCCATATTTCCAAACGAAAGCCATGGTGACCATGTATTCCACAATTATGGAAATGTGAATGATCCATGTGGGTAAGGAAAAAGCATTCTTAGGTTCCTATGTAATCAAATATTTTGAAAATTCCCATTGGGAATATTATTAACTGTTCATTTTCTCAACCATAAGCTAATATATTTTTACTAATATATTTTTTTTTAAATAATAGATAGAAAATAGATATTAAGCATCAAAACAAACATGAAATACAACGAATTTATAGAGAAAGGATACAACAATTAACAATAATTTCATCCAAGGAACTAAGTGAGTGAGATAATTTTTCCACCCAAATGTAGGAAATCCTTTGTGGTTGTTGTTAGCACAAACATCTGTAGCAACAACAGTGGCTCAAAGACACTATGAACTCTAGATATAGAAAGTCGCAATACCGAAATTGAGCTCACAACAGGTCGGCCAAGTCCTTTGTATGCATAGGAAACGTCTAAGCACGAGACTCGAAAGAAGTCTATTTCGATATTGAAATATAAGTAGCAAGCGAATTTATTTTTCAACGACGGAGATCATGGGAGAAGTTCATATCAACATCTCTCGTGCATTTGGAAGAGAACGGGGGTCAGATTTGAATGGACTAAAGAGTGTGAGGAAGCCTTTATTAAGCTAAAACATCGACTGACTAGTGCTCCAATCTTAAGAGTGCCATACATGGACAAGGACTTCCATGTTTGCACGAATGCCTCTGGGGAAGGTTTAGGTTTAGTTTTGATGCAAGAAGGAGGGGTCATTGCTTATGTGTCCCGTAAGCTCAAGAACCATGAGGTTAACTATGCTACTCATGATCTAGAGTTGGCTGCGGTAGTTATGGCTCTCAAGATGTGGAGACATTACCTAATTGGACGCCAATTTGAATGAAAATCTGATCATCGGAGCCTTGAGTACATCTTCACCAAAAAAGATCTTAATGCCCGACAACGACGTTGGAGTGAATTGTTCAGCGAGTATGAGTTCAGGATAGCCTCTTTATAAAAGTCAAGGAGAACAGGAATTTCAAAGTTGTGCAAGTTTTAATGACCAGGCGGAAGCCCTAGAGTTGCAGATCAAGAATCACACATCCTCTATAATGGACGGTGATGATTTATTTCAAGACTTCAAGACTTTTTCCTTTCAAGACTTCCCCTCTCATTTTCCTCCATAGTACTTTCTCCTAGAGTTGCATATCATATGCCACGCATCCTCTAGAATGAATGGTCAGGATTTACTTTGGGACTTCGGGCTTCAGGAGTTTTGGGACTTGTTGGTAGCCATTTCACATTTTTATCCTATCCTAATAAGCTGCCTATACCATTGTTTTGCAACCCTTTATTTTCATCGCAACCTTTGAATAAAACGACACTATTATTTCATGCATTCGCACACCTTCCTTTGTTCTCGTTTTCACGACTGCAAGCGTGAAAACTTTGATTTCGAATTCACGTCAATGGAATTAAAATCGTCACTAGATTATTATGGTTACTCTTGTCTATGTGTTCATTGCATTTCCAACTTAATTATATTCTCACAGTTGGCAAGATACCAATATCTTTACTCGTTTAGCATTCTTTTGTTGTTAATATGACTTCGTTTTTATAAGACTGTGATGATATTCTTATGATCAAGTTTTTGATACATTGGTGGTTTGATGTTCTATAGTCTTTCATCGATTTCCTTGACACATTGGTTTCATGAAAACACATTGACATTGTGGTAAGACCCTTGGTGTAATCATTTCACACAACACATATTTGTTATGATCGAACCCTTGGTGTTGATTTCGAATCATTGTTTTGGTTTTAAAACTATGCAAACGCTATGCTTATGCAAACTTTTGGGTCAACTTACGATAGATTTAATTGTTTGAATGGCATTGTTTTTAACATATGCAATAGTGATTTGAATCACCATATATGCCATCGGTTGTACATTGGGAAATGATTGTTTTTCATGAGTTTATTTCATTCCACCACCCTCGCACACTTGGGCATTAATGTCTCCCCCCTATCTCAAGCTAACTCTGTTGTTTACGAGTAATCCTGTGAGCTTTTCGATCTGGCGTATACCCTGTTCAAACCCTTGGTCGTAAACCCTTGCCCACTGTGTATTCTATTCTATGGCACCTATGGTACGCATAGAACCAAATGGTAGCCAAACTATGTTGCTATTCGATAATGCTCGTAAGGATTTGGAAAATGGTGGATGGCTGGTGTTTATCCAAAGGTTTGAGGGTTTCAACCTTTTGGTTGCCCAACAATTCTCCCTCACCTTTGATGGATGTAGGGCTAAGGTCGGAGACATACAGCTTGAGCTAAACGAGGAATTCCTAAGCTCAGCTACAGGACTACCAACTTCAGGGAAAAGGTGGTTTAAAAATTCCAAGGTAGACAAGGTGTCGTGGACGCTCATGTTCACATCAAGGAAGATTGTTTTCTATGATAGAGGTATGCCTATTACTACCCTCAAACCCAGGTGGCATGATCTTTTATCGATTTTTAAACAGTTTGTGACCTGCGAAGGTCGTTATGGCTTGGTATCTCTGCATCATCTTCGGTTATTGATGAATTTTATAGGCTACCCTATGAACATGCCACATTATCTCTTGCATAGTCTTTACAAAATGTCCAAAAGATTCAAGCGTGAGAAGGTTGATAGCAGCCTTTTTCATCACTGCTTGATCAAACTTATTATCGTCCACCATTTGAGCCATAGTGGTGACTGTTGGCAAGCCTTCCTATCAAGGAATGGCTTTGCCACTCCCGAGTTTGTCCAAGTGGACAAGGTTGTGGTTAATAAAACATTGGTTGGACCAGTCGTGCCACTTCATATCCTTCTACCCCCTGTCAAACCCTCGGATTTCCCTGACATAGACCTACCCGATACCATGGTCGACCCATGTGCTAAATAAAATGTTAAGGCCATCAAAAGGCATGTGAGGAAGAAAGGAAGAGGTGATGCTACTGTCAACAGTAAGGGGAAGAAAAATTCTCGATGGATATCGAGATGTGCTAGGAACAAACCCAAGCAAAATGTTGACCTGAAGCCAATAGTGTTGAGTGAGGATTCGGACTCCGAAATTGAACGATTCCTAGCTAAGGAATACCCCTATTCCCATGGCCTCTACTCTATGGAACCTTATGACTATGTCTCAAACTTACCTCTGTGCCTCAAGAACAACCTTAACTACCCGGGAATCAAGCTACACAAGGAAACCCCTGGTAACTTGAACAAACCCTCACCTGTGATGCCGAAGCCTGATCAATCACCATGTACCCAATGTAACTCCTGGCTTGAACGTTATTACACCGACATCCCCCTGTTGCAATCTAAGATCAGATCGTTAGAGGAATGGGTGACAGTGTTGTTGAAGGAGAACGACAGGCTACAAGCCAACGATAAGAAACAAAAAACCACCGGTTCAATTGTCTTCAGAAATGTCGAAGCAAAAACGGCCTTTGTCAATTCAAAGTTATCTTGATTGAATCATTTTATTACTGCCCAGGTATGTGTTTCGATATTGATTTTTTTTTATGAATTGGTTTGAACTAATGTAACCGATTGGAGTTGTTTTCAATTAGCTCTATTCGTTTCAATAGATTTAAAATGATTATGTTATACTCGGACCACTAAAAATGATTTCGTTGTGAATCATGTATAGTAGATTCGTTTTGCTAAAATCAAATATAGTTGAGATTTGGTTATGCGATTGTATTGTGCTCAGATTATTATAAGAGATTGAGTTGTTTTTTATTCTGTTTGGTTTTCTTCGAAACAATTATGTATGTTTGAATCAATATAACCGATTGGATTTTATTTCGATTAGTTCTGTTTGTTTCTAATAGATTCAAAATAATCATGTTGACTTCGATTTACCAGGAACGAGTCTATTTTGTTTTGAATAAATATTCTCGTTTGGATTATGATCACGTTCGATCTATACAAAAGATTTGTTTGTTAAAAACGAACACAACTATGTTTTGATTGATACGATTTTACATTATGTCGGCCCTGAATTACTTCGATTTATGTCTTATGGTTTGATCATGAAACGATGTTGTATGCCCTCAATTAGTATGATTGTTTGCATATGTGTTGAAGATTGGTTTGATGTAGTTCTATTAGTTTTACATTTAAAAAAAATTATGATCCTGTTAGTTTCATTTTTTATTCGACAACGATTTTGTTAAGTGCTGAGTCGACATAAACTATTGCATGAATGATTTGTTTGATTGGATACAGTTTGTGTCGATTGAAATTAATTCATGAAAATGATTTCATTGGTTTCGATTTTTAAAATGATTATGTCTGCTCCGAAATGGAAATAAAAATAAAGTGACAGATTGTACATATCTTGTTATCATTTGATTGATTCAATTACGATTTCTGTCTGTTTCAAATTGGCATAAAGATTTGGTTACTTTTGACATGAGCGGTTTTCTTTGTGTTGATTTAATGACCAAATACTTGTTTAAAGATTTGAATATATTTCTCTTAGCATTTCATTGATTTAAAATGATTCTGTTTTCAAATTAGACCAGCTACAGAATTGAAAGATTCTGTAGCTAGTCTTAAATTTTAGATTTTTGTTAATTTTATCAATAAACTATCACCTAAACTTTTCTATTCTTGTCCACTTTTAGGTGCATACGAATTTCAATGACCAATGGGATATGCTGTGGAAGTTTAGGAGATACTTTTGTGATACAGTTTTGTTATAGGTTGTTAGCTTTAGTCAGGAATAGAGACTTGGGAAATTATTCCTAGATTTTTTGTAAACTGTTTTTGACAATTCCCACAGGGATGTTTTACCCTGTGGTCTTTAAATACTTGTTATTTTTTGTAATGGACCCATCATCATCATTGTTGGGAGAACCAGACTATGGATTTATAATAATACAAACTGGAATGAAAGTTGATGTCTTGTAACAACTTTAGCTTTCAATATATCAAACTTTTATTTCAAGTTTTCTTCATATCAGTTTGCAATTAATTATCGACTACTTTAGCTATCGTAATTCATTGCAGGTTGATGTGATTTGGTCTATGTGTTGTCCATATCTGACCTCTCTTATTTTAAAGTAAAACAATCACTTTGTTTCAATTAAATGAATTAAAGGTTTATCTTCTTCGTTAAATGAATCATTTTGTACAAATCTTTGCACACAGATTTATCTAAATGCGATGATTTGTAAATTATAAGATTGCTATAATTTTTTATGTCTTGTTTGTCCTGTCATTTATATTTGAAGAGCACAACTGCTTTCTATTTAAGAGAATCTTGTGGATAATTTGGTGCGGGTTTCCTCCCACCGAACAGCTAAATCAACTATTTCATACAAGAAAAACCTGAAGCGTTACTTCAGGTCAATTTGCTATTTGTTATTTAATAGTTAATTTATTAGTGTTATTTAAGTAGTTTAGATAGATATATATATATATATAGTTCAGATTTATAGTTAGAGTTATTATTTTAGTTGCTTAGCTTAGATAGTTTTTGTTTGATTTCTTTCTCGTAAAAGATTATAAAAATCAAAAAACAATAGCTTTGTTGTCTTAGGACAGTCTACAAATGATTTTTGCAGGTTTTCATCTAAATCTGTAATCTGTAAATAGTGCACATTTGTAGTTATATCTAATTCTGTTGATAATTGAACATTTGATTTCATAGGATTATTATTGTATATTATTAGACAATAGACTATATAT
>JZKD02S2222548.1:22327-38562 GCA_000966675.3 Picea glauca | reverse complement strand
TCAAAGTCATCTAAAGTGAGGGTAGTCTGAAATTTGGTCTTGGTTGCTTTCGATTTCTTCCTCGAAGAAGGTTTCAGGGGGGAAACCTTCCTTTTCTTTGAGGGGTCCACCTCGTCTCTAGGCAGTGTAACTTCTCCTTTCTTCGGTTCAACTTCTG
Source organism: Picea glauca (assembly GCA_000966675.3). NCBI lineage: Eukaryota > Viridiplantae > Streptophyta > Pinopsida > Pinales > Pinaceae > Picea > Picea glauca. The sequence goes on along the minus strand of JZKD02S2222548.1, from coordinate 38,405 downwards.
CGCCATCTATCTCTCTTCCATATCCTCCTTTCTCTACTAAGATTGAATCAGTCTTCAGGGATGGGCTATCTAAATCATAGACCTCTTCGATCCTCTTTGTCTTGTTAGGTCTAGGTATATCCGTCACATTTTCTGTACTGTCAACATTGGACATCTCCTCAAGGTCTGCTGGAACAAGGAGGTCCATCGATCATTCCTTGCTAATCTCTTCCAAGTCATCCTTCATCAACTTGTAGTATGACTGCAACTATCATTTATGCTCATCAGTGCGCATTGTGATATAGATGAAATGGCGGTCTGCATTGAATTTCATCAAGGGCATGAACCTATGGAGAGTTTTTGGGGTTATACGAGGCACATAATGGATGGCTACCTTCAATTGGTTGTAATAAGTGTGGAATATGGAATTTGATTGCCACTTCTTTCTCATGTATTTCAAGTACCATAGTGTACTGAAATTCACGGCCAGAGGTTCAAATGACTCGATGTCCTGGAATTTCACACATTTCGTCATATCCCATGCGATGAAAGTGATCAGGATGAGAAGCCACCTGAAGTGGAACTCATATCCTTGATCTTGCACTTCCCTGTAGTCCAATTCCAGCTGGTTAACAAGGTAGTTCACCCAATTCATTTGTAGGCCCTCTGCGCACTTTCCTGTGAGGTCGACTACAAATACAGTCACTTGGGTGGGTCGATTATTGCAAACCAAATTTCATGCAATCAATTGACAGGATAGGTGCACTGAACCACTTTGGATAGAGGCTACCTTGTATCCTTGTGTTCCCTTATCGACATCCCCATAGGTGTCTTTTATCTTCTATGAAAGAACGCGATGCATGGTTTTCCTAAGGTAGAAATCATGTGGATTAGGGCCTTTCATTCTTATCCATGTGATCCAATTAATCAACGTTGGATCCACTGTGATACAGTGATTCAACCATAAATATCCGCCTTGGTATTAGCACAACAGTAGCTTGATGCATGTGTTCACTTCTTGGTGCCTTCCGAAGTGTGGGATATTCATAACATTGAGGAGGGTAGACTGTGTGAGGTTCATGGTCCATGACTGGGGTATGATCTTTGATTTATTTCCCTTGGTTCTATTCAGATACTTGTGTGGGGAAAGCATGTTGTACACCTTCCTATCACCGAGGTTGAAGTCTCTAAACTTCAATGCTATGATCTTATCTTGGTCTACGTGCAGTATGTGTATCCCCTTTGGGAGGTACACAATGACCAATTCATATTCAAAGTCTCCAGGAAATCTGTCTCGGTTTATTGTGCCACTCAGAGGTGGTAGATAGGCAGGTAGGATGTGCAGAATCATCTTAGCATTCACTAAATCATCCTTGTGCTTAGTTCGCCTTTCATGGGATAGTCTAGCTCCGTGAGAAGTGGATGGAGAGGAAGACCGTCCTCTCATCGATGATGCTTGTATACCTGTAGACACTCCTCTTTCCAACATGACTCCCTCTGTCATCATGTCGATCAAAACTTCTTCAATAGCTTTCTCTGCAACGCTCAATGCTTCCGACATATGCACTTGGGGTGAAAAATTCGTGGGTTCGGGGAACAACTTAGACATAGTAATGAGATAGAGAGTGAGAGAACAATGATCACTATATAAATTTGGCTTAGTCTGTCAGCTCGAATTCTCAATTAGCAAAACCTGTTCTCGGTGCATGGCGTGACATGATAAATAGGTAACTCGACAACAGTTTACATAAAATGGGTATGAGCCTACATTAACTCCTATTTGATCCATTATGGCATGACCCAAAGGTCTGATGACAAACCTTTATTTCTTTTATGCCCATTTGAAGCGGGAGTCGAATGGATATATCATCCCTAACAGCTATATTGCTTCATCATGGCGAAGTGCCTGATGTTGTTGTTATGATATCCCAACGAAGCTCCGATTCTGCAAATTTTCTCTCTGCAAAGTTCCTTCTGGAACCTTCTACAACTTAGCTCTCTTCTTAATTTGTTTCTTAGCCTTCTTTCCAGTGAGCTTCGTCTTAGTAGTTTGTTTTCCATTCTGATTCTTATCTTCTTTTAACATAGTTACTGTGTGTTGTTGAGATTCTTTTCTAGGACTCGGGGGTAATACCTTTTCTTTGTCTAGGATAGGTACTTCAGTCTTCTAAGAGTCATCTGATGTTCCTATAGCTTCGACATCAGGGTATTTAGTGTCAAATATATTCGATCTATTCTCCTGTTCTTCAATCAATTATGCGATCCTTCTAGTCATGAAATATTTTAAGTCTTGTTTCTCCTGCTCCAAGGATTCTTCTTCTTCCTTTCTTCTGGCTTGAGCTTTGTGAATCTAAGGTTTTCCTATTCACATGGTAAACGAGGTGTTGTCTTCAATAAACTTAATAATCTCAAAATATTCCTTTGTCGAAGTTCCATTAACGTTCATAGGTATCTGAGTGAGCTTCCCACATAATTTTACCAACTTTCCTCTGAATAATCCTATTCCTCCTAATGAAGGGATCATAGTAGGCCTTCCTATAGCTTCCCAAGTTCTTTTGGTCATGATATTTAGTTGTCTTTCCTAATCTAAAACACAGTCAATGTCAAAGTCTCCTATTCTTGCGTCGAGGCACTCTTTGTCTTTAAAAATCTCTGATAGTCTAACAAGTCAATGGTCATCCAAGGTGTCTTTCATCTGTAGTAATACCTTCTCTGATTCTTTCTGGGGTTCTTCTATAGCCTTAGTTTCTGGATCTAGCTTAGGGTTCTCTTGTCTTATGTTCATACTTTCAAGCTTAGCAATGATTCTGGGGCAATCCAACACTTCATGGTCCATAGCCTTACAACAAAGACAACTGGGTCTTCTTCTAGGGCATTCCTTAGAAATATGTCTTGGTCTTCTAAAACTATAATAGAGGGTCAATCCTCTCTTTATTTTAAATGATCCCTAGCCTCTCCTGTACTGTGCATTAGGATCATAGGAGCTAACCTACAATAAATTCTTTCTAGGATCCTACATCCATTTGTTAGTCCAAAAAATCTTTCTATGCATTGGTATAACATATCTTTCACAAGTTTGATCAGATCTATTCATATCAAACCTTATTTTATCTATTAATACTCTAGTTTTCAAACTAGGACAGACTCTATTAAACATACCTAGATCCATACTCTAGAAATAAAAATTTCCACTTATCTTACTTCTACAGAGCACAAAGATTCCAGGTCTAAAACTTTTAACTATTATTACCTTTATCAGAGCACAGAGCTTGCAAAGCTTACCTCTTTTAATCAGATGTTCTTACTTTTACCTTTCTTAGAGTGCCAAGCATCTAGAGATTGCTTATTTCCTTCAGATCGAGTTTCTTTCATTCATATATGATCTTCTTTATTTAGCACAAAGATTTATAAGTCAAGTATAATATTGTGCGTTAGGGCACAGATCTATGCATAGAGATTTCACAATTTTAGGATGAGTCTTTTCACAAAGCTTCTTCTTTCTCAGTTCCCAGCAATCACAGTTTCAGGTCCCAACAACAGAACCATTTGTTGGCACAGGGGAAAACCCAGGGTTCAACTCTACAACATCACACTAACAAATCCCTAACTACTGGCCCTTTCAGCAACACCTGTGAAGCAGATGAAGTATCACCCGAGGTAGAGGCAGGGGTGGTTGCAATACTTAGGTGTTTGCAACCTTAGATGAGACACAACTCTCTGATCATACTACATAATAAAGTTCTTAGCATCGTCAGTTCCTCAATATACAGTCAATAACTAGTTCTCTTATAAGATAGAACTCCGTAGCATTAACACTGATCTAATGTATTTAAGCACTTATCATAAGTAAATAGGTCAGATCTGGTAGATTAAGCACTAAGAATATTCATGTATATCAGATCTATCATTCTACCTGTCAGTAGCACTAAGCATAAGAAGATCTATCTTAAACATATCAGAGAACTTAGCATATAACATATGAATACATCAAGATAAAGAACAAATCACATAACACAGTGTTTACGTGGTTCACCCCCACCCTAGGGCTATGCCCACCAACTCTTATTCTTTATTTTCTTTGGTCAATTAGTTACAAGAACAAAGCCTTCAAAACCCTTACTCCGCACAGGAGAGAAGATCTTTGCAGTTTGTTAGATCCTTCTTCCTTGTGCTCATAGCACTAAGCTCTCCACAATCTACTACAAGGACCTGCACTTAGCTCTGCAAGTATCTTACATTCATGCACAAATCACTTACATACTCTACTCACACACAACATACATTCACATTACATTTATGCACTATTCTCTTCAGCTACTACCAACTTACATTGCCTATCCTTATATTTATACATACAATATAGGCCTAAACATGGGTAAACCCATGGGCCGACATCCCATTCTCGTTACATATTCCCAAAAACCCAAAAAGGGTCCCGAAAGGGGGCCGAGATCCCGTGATTTTTTCTTTGTCTTGTGCTCCTCCTTTGATAGGCTGTCGAAGTGTCAAAATAGGTCAGGATGACCAAGAAACTCCCAAAACTTGGTCAAGGGACAACATTGTCCAACTAATTGCAACACATATGGTCTTGATGATGTCACATAGAGTAATATTCCAATAATTTATTTATAGATTCTCTAGTATTCATCCTTGGATTCATCTTCTTTGATCAACTTGCAATTGGTTTGCATAAGAGTACTTACTGGCTTAAAATATTCCATTCCAAACCTTTTTAGCATTTATTTGATATACTTGGTATGTGAAATAAATATACATGTATCATGTTGATATATCCGAAGTCCCAAAAATAAATTCAACCCACCAAGCAAAGACATTTCAAATTCATTCTGCATGTCTTTATCAAACTTCTGACTCATCCTATCATCATCACTTCCAAAAATAATGTTATCAACATAAACTTCAATTATTAATATACTATCCTGATTTACGTTTATGTAGAGATTGTTTTTGCATTACTTTTCTTGAACCCTGAGGGATTGCTTATGACCATATACTTATTTCTTCAACCTACAAACATAATCTTCCCTTTCTGATAGTTGAAGTCATGATTGATTCTCAATGTAAACTTATTCTTCTAACTCGCGATTTCAAATGACTAATTTCACATCCATATGATATACCTTTATCTTCTTTGAACACGCATAAGCCAAGATTAATCAAATTTCTTTCATTCTGGCAACCGGGGAAATTTTTTCTTCAAAGTCTATTCCTTCAACCTAGGAATATTCTTTGCATACTAGCCATGATTTATTTCTGGTTATCTATCCCTTCTCATTCAACTTGTTCCAAAGTACCATTTGGTGTCAATCATGTTCTTGTCTTTCAGTCTAGGAACTAGTTCCCATGTGTCATTCTTCTCTATCTAATCCAATTCTTCATCCATAACATTGATCCAATGTCCTCTTTTTCAAAACTTCTTGGTTCAACCGCAGATAAAAAAGCTAGGTGTTGTTGTTCTGGTGAAATGATTCTTCTTTGGGCTTCAACTCCTACATCTTTATTCCCAATAATTTGTTCTGGTGGATGATTTTTTTGTTCTCGTGGACTAGGCATCTTAAGCAGTATCTGTTACTCATCTTCCTCTTGTTATGCTTCTAGATTCTCTTCTTCTTCTTCTTCTTCTTCTTCTTATTATTATTATTCTTTATTCTTCTTCTTTTATATCTTCCTTGTCGTCCTACTCTTCTAATCAATTTCTTCCTTCTTTGTCCTTCCGTACATATGTCTCATCAATTGTTACATTGATGCTTTCTACAATTTTTTTGAGTCTTAGACTTATACATTTATATGCTTTTATTTTCCTTGAATACCCAACTAGTATTCCTTTGTCAACTTGGGATTCAAGTTTTCCAAGGCTACCATCTTATTTTTTGATATAGAATTCCCTACCAAATACTCTAAAGTGCTTCACATTTTCTAGTCTTCCTTTCCATAAATCGTAGGGAGTCTTATCACTGTTACTTATGTTGATTCATTTGTTTAGGATATGAACTATTGTATGTACTACATGTGCCCAAACTATGTCACTCAACTTGGAATCTTTCAACATGTTTATAGCCATTTCTCATACTATTATGTTCTTTCTTTCAACAAGTCCATTATGTTGAGCTGTCCTAGCTACTTGGAACTGTATTTGTATTCCATATTCTCCACATAAATCCATAAATTCCTTTGATGTAAGCTATCCACAATTATATTATCTCAAACACTTGATTTTCAAATCTGTGTTGGTTTCAACCATTTGTTTGTATATATTGAAGTGTTTGAATGCCTTTGACTTCTTCCTGAGAAATGAAATTGTTGTAATTATTGTGTAGTCATCCACTACTAGCATAAAATAATGTTCACCATCTAATCCCTTTGTTCTTATAGTTCCACATATATGTAACACCCCCATCCACCCAGGCCGAGCCATGATACAAAAGAGAACTCTTTTGTCCTCTCTGCAGAACATATTGTAACATACCCAACATCCAACTGAGCTATGCCACATACATTTTTTGAACTACATGCAATTAAAACATATACACATAGAACTATTGTGGAAATTTATATATAAAACATAAACATACAAATGGATTCTATAATTGCATGGATTCATGCTGAAATAACAGTAAACACATACAAGAAGCATATACATGCAATACCCATAACTATAAAGATAGTTATAACCATACATAGGATAAACCCACAAAATAAACACGTAAATAATAATGCAGCATGTAAATTTATCACACAATTGACACTTATCTTGGTAATAATATCACTAACTATGTGAAGACCTTCCACAAACCTCCTAGCCTTAGACCACACTACTCATCACTCTCAGAAGTGGGTCAGCCCTGAGCTGGTACTAAACTCCACCTGGGTAAAGGGATTCCTAACCAGGCTAACGACTCATAGAAAATAGGAAAGACTTTGTCATAGGTGTCCACTCAAACTAATAGCCTACAGTCCCTCATTCCCCACATGCCTGTCCCACCCCAGGAAGTGTGCCACTTCTCTTCTCAACAGTCTTTTGGCTACCCAACTTCCCTTTTGGGCTTCCACAATAGGTCGGGAAGGAAGTCTCAGAGACCTATAGTTGCAGTTTACCACCTTAAGGAAATCAATTTCCAACAATTCTCTCACCCAGAGAGAAATTGATCATGGTCCTGAAAACTCGCCTCTTCAATATCCCACGGGCTTGACAACCCGATTCTTCAGCCCAACTCCCAAGCTAACCAACTACTAAAAATAGGTATGGTTATTGATACAGTTCAGGTACAATTATAGGAAGGTATGGAGTTCAACTAAATAAGTGGTTAAAATATCATGGAATGGTTGCATGCATGATCCCCTGATGGAAAGAATTATGGGAAATGAACTAAGTCCAAACAATATGTATGCATGTCCCTAACTTGACACTTTCCATGTTGGGATCTACTTTGGCCCATGTGTCCCCATCTTTAGAACTCAGTATAAAATAATTATCCATACTTTATACTTTAACAAATATTAATATAATATTCCTTTTTGTCTTAAGCTCCCTGGCTTAGCCCCTTTTCCTTAACTTTTATCCCCCACCCTTTCCCTAACTAGTGGATTTTAGTCCCCGATACTCTTTTATCGTGGTCGGTCTATGCCCAACGATGTATTTTATATTAATGTTGAGAAATATACAAAAGTAGGTGCAGTGGCCTTTAACATCTAGGCTCTCTGGCCTAATAATCACAAAATTGTCTCACGAGCCTATAAAACACAACATATACACAAAGGCTCTTTGGCCTCAAAATTGCATGCACTTAAGTTGTTGCGCATGGTATCCTGGAATGTGCACACTTCCACATTTTGCTACGCAATACATCCGTGGACTATGCCATGAAAGTTAAATACAAAAATGATATCAAACAACTCACTAGCTTAAGTACATTTTCATTTACATTACAATTGGGTTCGACCTAGGAATGTTACAATAGATCACTGTGTACAATCTCCAATGGTTTTGTCAAGGAGTACTCTTTTGATTTGAACTTGGTCCTGGTTTTTTTTTCTTGCATACAATCCTCACATAGAGTATTTTTTGGCTTTGAGATCTCAAACATTTATTTCCATGCTTCCTTTCTACTAATTTTGACAAGGTTGTCAAAGTTCATGTGACCTATCCTTTTGTGCCAGAACCAACTTTCATTTTCCTTTCCTAAGCAACATTTTCCCCTTCCAATCTCATTTCGGACATATATGTTGTTTGAGGTTCTTATAGTTGTAGCTACGAATTTTCCTAATCCTTCTTTTCTGATCTCACATGTTTCCGAGTCAAACAAAAGTTTGTATCCTTTATCATACATTTGACTGACACTAAGAATATTTCACTTCGTATCTTCGACCAATAGAAATTTTTTTACCTTGGCATCTTTTCTTCCAAGATTGACTGTGCCTCTACCTATTCTTATTTATGAGTTATCATTTCCAAATGAAACTGATCCATCTTGTTCCTTATTCATATTCAAATACATGTTATTATAACATGTCATATTCTTCGAACAACCACTTTCAACATACCACCCACTTTTCTTGTGTTTTTCTTGTAAAGCAAGAGAAAATAATTCATTGTTGAATTGATCCTGCTTTCTTCTCCATATCTTTTGTGGTTCATGTTTATGATTGTTGGGATTCTTCTTTGGTTATTTTGGAGGAAAAGTCGGTCTACAATATTTGGCCATGTGTCCAAAATTGTTGCCCTTTTAACACTCTCTTTCATTACTTAGTGAACCAAAATTGTTGTGATTTGTTTTCTGTGTTTCATGTGACTTTCTAGGACAACTGTTTTTTGAATAGCCTTCAGATTTTCTTCTATTATTGACATAGGATCTACAATTTCTAGCTTTTTGACCAAAATTGTTACAAGAATAACATAAACCAAGAAAAATAGTTTGATACCTAGATGTAGCAGATCTTCTAAGTGTTGTTTCTCTTCTGAATCCTTCTTCTTTTTGAGATGTTGTTGATTGTTGCTTCTATATTTTGAATATTCTACGTGATCTAGTTCCTCTATTATTTTATTCTTGAGTGCCTCTGACTATTTTTGCATATGTTTTTTTTCTAATTCATGTTCTTTCGTCTTGGATCTTGAACCTTTCTCAATATACATATGGTGGTATCCTATCCCGAACCTGTCATAGTATGTCCTTTGAATTTTTATGATATCATCCAATATTATGGTTTGATTATGCTTCATATTTTTGTTCTGAATATATTTTCTTAGGGTAACTATTTCTTCTTCCAAGCTCTCAAACATCTTCTCTTTATCTTCTAACCATTTTTTGATTGTTTCTTCAATCCTTTTGTGTTCTTCTACCTAGATTTTTAACTTTGTGATTATCTTCTTAATTTCTTTTGAGTTGGAATTTTGAGATCCTTATTTCTTATTTAACGCTTCCTTGAGTGACATGATTTTATTTTTTTTTCATTCCCTAGTTCTTCTAAGGCACTGATTAATTCTTCTATGAGGTCAACTTCACCTTATTCGTTGGAATATTCATAATATTATTCATCATCTTCTTCTTCCACAAAGAGTACTCTTTCTAAATGATTGTCACTATCATCATACTGGTCTGATGAAGAGTTGTCTTCCTTTGAGTAGAAATATTTATTGAAGATTTTTTTTTTGTTCTTTCTCTTGTCTCCCTTTTGATTTTTCTAAGGAAGATTTGAATATCATGCCATTGGGTTCATATGATTTCCTAATTGGTATGGATTTCTTGGAGATGCATCATGTTGTACTAGACTATTATAATATGGAATTTACTTGAGTCAATGAGGAAGGGAGTTTAAGGAAATATCAAGGTATTCCTAGGGAAGTAACTATCATAGAAATTTTGTCCTTTCCTTGTAAAATATTTAGGAAAAGATGTTGGATTACTGAGAGGGAGGGGGGGTGTGAATCAGTAATGAGCAATTTATAACACTTATTAATCCTTTAAACCACAATGTATATTATTTTAATGTATTCAATCATGTTCATATGTTCATAATCAATATATTATTGTATCATAAACATTAACATCCATCAATGAATAATAAATAATAAACACATCCACACAATACACAACACACCAATATTTAGGTGGAAACCCAATGTCGGAGAAAACCACATAATGTTTTTCTTATATGTTAAGAATTACATTCAACGAAGAACCAACTTCCAATTCTCTAGCTCCAACTGGAAGGAGGCTCCAACTCCCTAGTTTCTATGGCTCCAACTCCTTAATTCTATGGCTCCAACTAGAAGGAGGCTCCAACCCCTTAAGTTCTTCAGGTCCAACTAGAAGGTAGATACAACCTCCTAGTTCTGAGGCTACAACATGAAGGACGATCCAACTTCTTGATTCTCTGACAACAACTGGAAGGAGGATAAAACCTCCTTTCCTTTCCCCATCCAACCGCCCTAAAATATAAGTGTCAAATAACTAATGAAACAATTGTTACACTGTAACTATGAAATATGTGTTTGTAAACCTATACCAATTTGTGACAACAACCTGTAACCAACCTGTACAAATAAACTATAGTAAACCTATACCAATAACTTGTAACAACATGTACAAAACAACCTATAATCAACATCTACCAATAACTTGTACCAACATATACCAAATATACCAACAACATGTACCAATAATCTCCTCAATAGATCATATATGATAACATATATCTCATACCCAATATCACAAGAATACCACTCAAACCATGTGCATCTATGTCTCTCTATTCCTGTGCATACAATCATAATCATGTGTAATAAGCCCTCACATGTACTAGAAATCCAACCCTCATTGTTATGTAGATTCAAACTATACCAACAACTTCAACAATACACCATAACAAAAATCCCTCAACCATGTACCATAAAATAAAAGATATGCCTTGACAATCAAACTAGCAAGATGTACCAATGATAAATATCATACATACCAACATTGTATTTCTATAGATTTGACTCATAGAGCAAGTTCCTTTTGAGGGGTCCTAAATCCCTTTAACTCAACAAAATGAACCAAACCCGCCACCCAAGAACAATTAGACTCCGCAATGTTTAATAGTGGAATGGTTCTCCAGATCTTGCGATATAACCTAATAATTGATGGGATTTATGTTTTCTTGTGAAGGCTTCTCCTTCTGTTCAGATGTTCTCTTTTTTGTATTTTCTCTTATAGGTGGGACCGCTACAAGATAAAATCCGGTATAAACCAAATGGGTGATAAAGTGGGAACAAAATTAACTACTAGAGAAGAGGTTGAGCTTGGGATAACCATTTCACTCTAGCATGCAGAAAATGATTGTCTACCACAGGCCTAGTACTAATACATTAACCATGTTGGTATTCCAATTACTGACTAAGATACAATTTATCATAAGAAAACATGCATGTGATAAACAATGGCAAGTAAAATAATTCACTTAACTCTAATCATCAATCACATAATAACACAACGATTTATCTTCATCATTAAAGAAAATAACTGTAAAACATTGAATCAGATAACTTATAAACATATTTAGTAGCTCTTACTCGTTACAACATCTATTCATGAGATGAAATAAGAAATAATTCTTCTCCACATCCAATCATACACACTTTTGATGAAAAACACAACTTGTCTTAGGTCCTAAACATGACTTCTCTATTCAAGGAAGCTTCGAAATAGTTATTTACAAAAACAAAAAATGAGGGTCTTTGCAACAACCATTGACCCTTTGCTAATAGGTCGATCCTCCTATTTATAATATATTATTAACTAAAAATAACCAATAAAGTGCAATTAAGTAAAACAAAACTCGCCACATGGTGCTTTCTTCTATCAGTCTTTCTAAGAGTCATCTCAGGATCTCACTTAAGTGGGTGAATCTTCTCATACTCTGACTACTTGACGAAGATATCCTCGCATGTGTTGGCATATGGGAATCTATGTTGTTCCATTGGGGCTGAGTGAATCTATCTTATCTCTACATATTATGCCTGATACTCGACTATTTTGGCACATAACTGTTGCAACGTGTCCCAATCTTGGATTGGGTGCTCCATGTACTATCGCACCTGACTTGGCCCCATGTCTGTCACCTTTACTATTCCCTTGGTCCATGATGAGTCTTGTTCGACATGCGATTTGACTATGTCACACAAGTCAACAAAGTCATTGGGTGTACCAAATTCAGGGAGGCCAATGTCTTCCATTACATGATTGATCTTGATCCATTTTTTCTCGCACTTGGCCCATATCTCTTGGATTTCTCGATGGGGTTCTCAATCCATTTTTTCCCAATATTTGGTTGATTTATTTATGCGATCAAGGTTTCTTTCTTTTAACACCCGAATGTCTTTCTCTTCTGTATATTGGCCCTACTGAACCGCGCTGATACAATCAACCCTTTCCATGACTTGTTGTGCCTTCTCATACCACCTCTTCATATCCTTGCATGTGGCTAGTGCCATTAGGGTGTCTTCTTGCAACTCAACTATCCTTTCAGTGAATAGGTGTTATTCATATGTAAATTTTTTGTAGGCCGACTATGTGGTGTCTTGGTAATATTTTTCCAAGTGGCACAAATGTTCCAATTCTTTCAGAGCAACATCCAACTCCTCTTCATCCCTTTTTTATTTGTCTATGGTGGCATCGATGATTCCCATCCCTGTGCCGATAAGTTCATATGTTTTAGTGTGCTCTATATTTATCATATTTTCCTCTCTGGTGATGAGGATGGAGTGATATAGAGTGATCTTCCTCTTCTTGGTGGTCCTATGCACAATGGATTTCCTTTTCCGGTCATAAGAAATGGCATGTATGTCAACGAATTCATCCACGGGATCGTGGATTTGATGATCTCCCCAGGTGATCATATTTACTAGGATTCTGATAGTATATATTTGTTCAAGACTGGGTTCTTGAAATTCTTCCATGTGTTTTGAAGTCTTGACTTCATACTATCTTCTTGGGTCTATGGTGCATTGGGCAGCTCAGTGCCTAATACACTCTAGAATTCCATTTCATTCTATGGAAGCCCCTGAATTCGAGCATTGGGAACTGGGGGAAGATGTCTTCTCTGGCTCCTTTTCCTCTACGATATGTATAGGGGTCACAAGGGATACCTATGGGCTCTCTTCATCATCATAGATGTTTATTAATTCGTGGAGGGAGTCTGGTGCACTTGATCAGGCTAATACCCTAACTATCTCTAGCTAAGTTGAAACACCCACCGGTGATCCGACCTATGGCGTTGTGATTTCAGGGTCATCTAACCCTATGATTTCATCAATGTCTATCAGTTTAGGGCCACTTTGGCCTATCTGGATTTTAGCTGGGTTGTCGGTAGGGGACCTTGTCATTCCTGTGAGGTCCAGTTCATATTGAAGCTGATCAATTATATGTTGTGCCTATTCTATCATGAGTACTCCCATCTCCAGCGTGTCCTAAGTCATAGGGAAACCTCTATATTGCATTGGGGCTACCAGGGGGACCTCTTCTCCTTCAATATATACTAGGGGAATTACTGCCTCGACCACTATCATTTATTATATGGCTATGAGGGCCTCTTGATCTGATTTCTCTATGGTTTCCATATGTTCATCCAGGGTCATGGATCTAAACTTGGTCATTTTTGGGTCAGTCATCCTTGCCACCACCTCAACCCAGTATTTGGTATTTTCTGTGAAGACTTCATTTTCAAATTTTTCGTGGGAATATGGCCACCATGATGACACTTGAGAAGCGTGTTTGAAGACAAGACCCTTTGGGTCATGCTTGCAGAATCGACCGGTATGGAATCTGAAAACCAATTGGCTCAACCCTTCTTGTTTGGCTTGAGTGGTGTCTTTCACCAAGTAGAAGCCTACATGGAATCCATAAGGTATAAATGCCTGCTTTTTATCCTTGACCAAGGTGGTGCTGTAGCCTTGCAGGATGATATAGTAGCATATCTCTCCCACTACAAGCCATTCAAGGACATGCACTAGCAGGAGATGAGGTGCTCCGGTGGCCCTGAACACCCTAATGTAGGTATCTCTCTCGGCGAGATACCAGTGGCCGACATTTGATATCATATTTTTTTCTGCATCTAATAGAATCGGGCATTCTTTCTTGAAAAGAATAAAATAAATACGTGAGATGCATTTATCACAGATTAGGGAGTAATATTTCTTTTACATGTTCTCCCATAAGATGATGAAATATATGTGGACCGAGAGTTCTACGATGTTCCAGCTCAGGTTCATCCCAACAAAAATGTTTCTAGCACACATGACTTCCAGTAACTATGAAGCCATGTAGAAGGCTGGTGTCTCTCCTTCCTTCGACGTCTAATTCTGTTGTATGCATATGCTCAGTTTATTACAAATGATGGCTCCCTAGTTGAAGTCGCTCCAAGAAATGACGACTGTGTAAGCTAGAGGCATCCATTCCTCTGAAAATTTGGAGCAATATTTCTCCCCATAAAATTGAAAGATGAGAGACATTAGGTAGATCTATGGCTCCTTTAAGTTGGTCATTCGGTACCATTCGGTGCTCCGGTTGGTGTACTTATTATATTCTCTCCACCATGAGGCCATCACTGGGCTGGTGTCATGGAGCTCGTAGAATTTTATGACGAAATCAATGTTTAGTCACTCTACAGAGTATTTAATCTTGCAATACTTCTGGACCTCCACTGGAAGGAACACTTTGACACACTCGCCATTGTCGTCATTGACCAAACATTTTTGTGTGTCTGTGTGGTCAATGAGCCACTTTGGGAGTTCAACAGAGGGAAATACATGGATTATATTAGCCACCATGTGCAGGTATGACCTTTGGATGCTCGGGAACACTTCATCATCGAGTTATTTGACATCACAATCACTGCGTATTCTAGGCATTCCTCCCGAATGATTTTCTTAAAGATATCTCCGCAATGAGGGAATGTCGTTTTGGACCCTATGATTTCTTCTATATCTCTAAAGGCCGGAGGCTGTTGGAAATATTTCTTTGTCAATTTTTTGATGACCGTATCCGGTCTTTGCATGAATTCCAATTGTTTTGAGACCCCTGGAGAGGAGCCTTCACCTAATTCTAGTTCTTTCAGCTTCGACGCCCTCGACGATCATCTAGTGGTCGGCTTTCTTGGAGGCATTGTTCCTTCAATCGAAATAAATCTTTAGAGACTGTGTATATAGAAACACTGAATAAAAATATATATGTGAGGTGTAAACATGCCAAATCCACAGAATTGGTACATACCTATAAAGCTTGCTAAATTTGGTTATTTAATACTCATGGGATCTCTACAGCTCTCGAATTGCTCGTCTCATTTCTCCATATGATCTGAATTTTCTAGCGTATAGAATGATTCCTCTTAACACGGCTCGAGAGGATTTAAATCATCGAAGAACTTATCGTTTCACATCAACCATTGGATTCACATGATGAGTGCAATTAAAAAACAAACTTCCTAACTTAAATTCATCATGGGTTGATGACGAAGGCATGGGGGTGATGTGGTCTATCGATTATTTCAAACTACTATTCTGATTGGTACACGAGGTAGCAACTAATGCGGGATTTGGTATTAATTAGTTCCTTAAATGCTTTGAATCTAATCGTATATTGCACTAAAATGTCCCATTATGTCACTTTCTGAGTGGGTGGATCGAAGATCAGGGATGCGCTATGAATGTTTTCATCGATGTCCCTCGCAAAATATATGATCCCAATTAATCTCATTGTACAATGTTGATGTCAAAAAACTGACTCAAAGGTGTGACTTGGAGCTAAGGAACCAAGAATGAATGAGGGTGAAATTATACCATATGTTTTCTCCAATCTGGAAAAGGCATGTGGCATTGAAGATAGGTGTCCTAATCCGTGTGTATTAATCAGATTCAGGGTTTTCACTAAGTTATTCAGTTTAAAACATACCTTAAAGTGTCGATGCTGAAAAGTATCTGGCATAGCTGATCGACGATACTTATCACATGTTTTTCTACAGATTAGCTTCCTAAAAAAAGTACCAATGTCGAAGTGCATCGGGGTTCGATGATCGGGGGAACTCTTTAGCGTGGTCACAAATT
>JZKD02S2222548.1:0-22317 GCA_000966675.3 Picea glauca | reverse complement strand
GGCCGACTATGTGGTGTCTTGGTAATATTTTTCCAAGTGGCACAAATGTTCCAATTCTTTCAGAGCAACATCCAACTCCTCTTCATCCCTTTTTTATTTGTCTATGGTGGCATCGATGATTCCCATCCCTGTGCCGATAAGTTCATATGTTTTAGTGTGCTCTATATTTATCATATTTTCCTCTCTGGTGATGAGGATGGAGTGATATAGAGTGATCTTCCTCTTCTTGGTGGTCCTATGCACAATGGATTTCCTTTTCCGGTCATAAGAAATGGCATGTATGTCAACGAATTCATCCACGGGATCGTGGATTTGATGATCTCCCCAGGTGATCATATTTACTAGGATTCTGATAGTATATATTTGTTCAAGACTGGGTTCTTGAAATTCTTCCATGTGTTTTGAAGTCTTGACTTCATACTATCTTCTTGGGTCTATGGTGCATTGGGCAGCTCAGTGCCTAATACACTCTAGAATTCCATTTCATTCTATGGAAGCCCCTGAATTCGAGCATTGGGAACTGGGGGAAGATGTCTTCTCTGGCTCCTTTTCCTCTACGATATGTATAGGGGTCACAAGGGATACCTATGGGCTCTCTTCATCATCATAGATGTTTATTAATTCGTGGAGGGAGTCTGGTGCACTTGATCAGGCTAATACCCTAACTATCTCTAGCTAAGTTGAAACACCCACCGGTGATCCGACCTATGGCGTTGTGATTTCAGGGTCATCTAACCCTATGATTTCATCAATGTCTATCAGTTTAGGGCCACTTTGGCCTATCTGGATTTTAGCTGGGTTGTCGGTAGGGGACCTTGTCATTCCTGTGAGGTCCAGTTCATATTGAAGCTGATCAATTATATGTTGTGCCTATTCTATCATGAGTACTCCCATCTCCAGCGTGTCCTAAGTCATAGGGAAACCTCTATATTGCATTGGGGCTACCAGGGGGACCTCTTCTCCTTCAATATATACTAGGGGAATTACTGCCTCGACCACTATCATTTATTATATGGCTATGAGGGCCTCTTGATCTGATTTCTCTATGGTTTCCATATGTTCATCCAGGGTCATGGATCTAAACTTGGTCATTTTTGGGTCAGTCATCCTTGCCACCACCTCAACCCAGTATTTGGTATTTTCTGTGAAGACTTCATTTTCAAATTTTTCGTGGGAATATGGCCACCATGATGACACTTGAGAAGCGTGTTTGAAGACAAGACCCTTTGGGTCATGCTTGCAGAATCGACCGGTATGGAATCTGAAAACCAATTGGCTCAACCCTTCTTGTTTGGCTTGAGTGGTGTCTTTCACCAAGTAGAAGCCTACATGGAATCCATAAGGTATAAATGCCTGCTTTTTATCCTTGACCAAGGTGGTGCTGTAGCCTTGCAGGATGATATAGTAGCATATCTCTCCCACTACAAGCCATTCAAGGACATGCACTAGCAGGAGATGAGGTGCTCCGGTGGCCCTGAACACCCTAATGTAGGTATCTCTCTCGGCGAGATACCAGTGGCCGACATTTGATATCATATTTTTTTCTGCATCTAATAGAATCGGGCATTCTTTCTTGAAAAGAATAAAATAAATACGTGAGATGCATTTATCACAGATTAGGGAGTAATATTTCTTTTACATGTTCTCCCATAAGATGATGAAATATATGTGGACCGAGAGTTCTACGATGTTCCAGCTCAGGTTCATCCCAACAAAAATGTTTCTAGCACACATGACTTCCAGTAACTATGAAGCCATGTAGAAGGCTGGTGTCTCTCCTTCCTTCGACGTCTAATTCTGTTGTATGCATATGCTCAGTTTATTACAAATGATGGCTCCCTAGTTGAAGTCGCTCCAAGAAATGACGACTGTGTAAGCTAGAGGCATCCATTCCTCTGAAAATTTGGAGCAATATTTCTCCCCATAAAATTGAAAGATGAGAGACATTAGGTAGATCTATGGCTCCTTTAAGTTGGTCATTCGGTACCATTCGGTGCTCCGGTTGGTGTACTTATTATATTCTCTCCACCATGAGGCCATCACTGGGCTGGTGTCATGGAGCTCGTAGAATTTTATGACGAAATCAATGTTTAGTCACTCTACAGAGTATTTAATCTTGCAATACTTCTGGACCTCCACTGGAAGGAACACTTTGACACACTCGCCATTGTCGTCATTGACCAAACATTTTTGTGTGTCTGTGTGGTCAATGAGCCACTTTGGGAGTTCAACAGAGGGAAATACATGGATTATATTAGCCACCATGTGCAGGTATGACCTTTGGATGCTCGGGAACACTTCATCATCGAGTTATTTGACATCACAATCACTGCGTATTCTAGGCATTCCTCCCGAATGATTTTCTTAAAGATATCTCCGCAATGAGGGAATGTCGTTTTGGACCCTATGATTTCTTCTATATCTCTAAAGGCCGGAGGCTGTTGGAAATATTTCTTTGTCAATTTTTTGATGACCGTATCCGGTCTTTGCATGAATTCCAATTGTTTTGAGACCCCTGGAGAGGAGCCTTCACCTAATTCTAGTTCTTTCAGCTTCGACGCCCTCGACGATCATCTAGTGGTCGGCTTTCTTGGAGGCATTGTTCCTTCAATCGAAATAAATCTTTAGAGACTGTGTATATAGAAACACTGAATAAAAATATATATGTGAGGTGTAAACATGCCAAATCCACAGAATTGGTACATACCTATAAAGCTTGCTAAATTTGGTTATTTAATACTCATGGGATCTCTACAGCTCTCGAATTGCTCGTCTCATTTCTCCATATGATCTGAATTTTCTAGCGTATAGAATGATTCCTCTTAACACGGCTCGAGAGGATTTAAATCATCGAAGAACTTATCGTTTCACATCAACCATTGGATTCACATGATGAGTGCAATTAAAAAACAAACTTCCTAACTTAAATTCATCATGGGTTGATGACGAAGGCATGGGGGTGATGTGGTCTATCGATTATTTCAAACTACTATTCTGATTGGTACACGAGGTAGCAACTAATGCGGGATTTGGTATTAATTAGTTCCTTAAATGCTTTGAATCTAATCGTATATTGCACTAAAATGTCCCATTATGTCACTTTCTGAGTGGGTGGATCGAAGATCAGGGATGCGCTATGAATGTTTTCATCGATGTCCCTCGCAAAATATATGATCCCAATTAATCTCATTGTACAATGTTGATGTCAAAAAACTGACTCAAAGGTGTGACTTGGAGCTAAGGAACCAAGAATGAATGAGGGTGAAATTATACCATATGTTTTCTCCAATCTGGAAAAGGCATGTGGCATTGAAGATAGGTGTCCTAATCCGTGTGTATTAATCAGATTCAGGGTTTTCACTAAGTTATTCAGTTTAAAACATACCTTAAAGTGTCGATGCTGAAAAGTATCTGGCATAGCTGATCGACGATACTTATCACATGTTTTTCTACAGATTAGCTTCCTAAAAAAAGTACCAATGTCGAAGTGCATCGGGGTTCGATGATCGGGGGAACTCTTTAGCGTGGTCACAAATTCCGTCATGATCCTTTTAGATATTCTGATGTTCTGATAGGTGCATCGTGTATCGACTATTGACGATATATTTTCCTTCTTTATTTAACAACTATTTCCTTTGTCTTCCACCGATGCCGAAGAGGAATTGTCTATCGGTGATATCCTTTTATAAAACATTTGCATAGACAAAAAATTATTTTTATCGATGCCAATAAAGATTGGCACTTGAAGACCGAGATTTTCTGAGTGGTTCTTTTCCATTTTGAATTCCGTTCTATGCCGACTTTGAGTGTGTCAGGTGAAGTGTTTTGTCTTTTTCTTCTTTCTTCAGGCTCAAGTCATGGGATTTTAAAGGTTTGAAAAAAATATGAAAGGATAATGAGAGTCATCATAATAAGAAAAAGGAAAACGATTTTCACAAAAATGAAATCGAATCAGATAGTGAAAAAATCAAGTGGTACCCAAAAAGTAGAAAATTGACATAGGATTTTTAGAGTGTGTTGACTGCTCAACAAATGGTGACTTACTGGGTAAAAGAAGAATCTCTTTTCCTTCCTTCGGGCTCAGCTGATGCAAAATATGGTTAAGAAATTAACTTGTTCTATCAAAGCTTCTTTTACCCTTTCATTTGAAGTTTCCTCGGTTTATGCATCTAGGACTTCCTGTGGGATTTTCAACCTTTATTTAGCCTTCGTTTCCTGTAGCCTTGACTCATGCCCCCTTTGAAAAGAGTGTAGTAAATAATTCACTGGAACTAGGCATTTTAGTTACCTTTATTCATTTTCTATGGTGTTTCTCCCCTTCCAACGAGCGTCCATAGCCCTAGTGGAGTCACCCCGATGTCACAGACCTTGCTCCACTTCCAGCGAGCATCCATATCCCTAAGGAATATATCTGCATACCCTCTCATACTGTGCATTCATTTGATATAGTTGAATTTTATTTTTGAAGAATGCCCTAAGCGAGTGGGAGAGGAGGACGTCTAGGATTTGCAAAAAATGAGATGGTTAAGGTGAAACTCACTAGCTCTGTCCCTGAGGTGCATGTAGTCCTTTCCATCTTACCATATTTCCCTTAATTTTCTACCAGACCACCAAGCAAATACTTATGCAATTCCCCAAAGTTTTTCATCTACGCCAGTTAGATAGAGAACCCCTTGAAATAACCACAAGTTCCTCATCATTTATTGTGTTGTATGTGAACAACGACTTGGGAACAAAGTTCTCCATATCACATGATTTGAGGTCAACCATTGTCTTGCTAAACACAATCTTAAAAAGGGAAAAAGTAAAATAGCAAAAGATAAAACAAAAAATGTGTTTTGCAATTGAAATAAACATCATAAAGACATGAACATATATATATATATATATATATATATATATATATATATATTAATGAAAATATTGTTTTAGGGCTTGTCCATTCACCGGGAGGGCGTCAAGTTCCACTCGCAGATTCTGCAGTCGATAGGTGCCTACCCCAATCTTCTCCGCCACCTGGAAATGTCTGAGCCATAGATTCTAAAACTTAGAATGTTTTCCTTTAGGATCATTTTTTGTGTCCCACTTTGGGACTAAATCTCCTACTTCAAAATTCTTCTCCTTATCCTTATGCTTATCAAACCACCTTTTAACTATCTGCTGGTGGGTTATGAACTTTGATTTATATTTCTCCCTTCTTCTAACATGAGAAGGGTGCCAATTCTTTGTTGTAAGATTGATAAGGGCTGCCCTATGGACTCTTGAGCAAGTTGAAGATATGGAAGATATAGTCCATTCAGGAGAATGGATTGCTGTCCATATAATATAAAGTATGGGGAATTCCCTATAGCTTCCTTGGGTGTAAATCTATCTTCACATAAAGTGTTATGTAGTAGATTATGCCAATTCCTCTAGTTGTGTGCAACCATTTTCTTCAATATCCTTACTAGGTTCTTATTAGTTGATTATGCCACTACATTTCCTTGTGGATAATAATTTGTAGTGTATCTAATTATGATTCCTTTGTCTAGAGAAAACTCTGTTAATAAAGTGGAAGAAAAGTAATCTTCATTATAAAAAAAAAGGATAGAAGGGACATTGAACCTTGTGATTAGTTGTTGTTCTATGAATTGGATTACCACCTTCTCGTTTACATGGGTCAAAGGGATGGCCTCTTTCCATTTTGTGAAATAATTGGTGGGAGTAAGTATGTACCTATGTTTTTTTGATGAACTTGGTGTAATTTCTCCTATGATATCTAACCCCCATTGCTCAAAAGGTCTAGAAACGACCACCAGTTGAAGTGGGACAACTTCTCTCTTCTCCCTCCCCACGCTTACTTGACAAGTCTTATAGTTTCTAGCATATGTGTGAGAGTCTCTGAACATAGTAGGCCAATAATAGCCAACTCTCAGTATTTTATGAGAGGTGGTGTTTCCTGCGAAATGTCCACTGACAGTACCATCATGGAGCTCTTTCAAAGCTTTTTCTGCATCTTCTTCTTTGATACATCTTAAAAGCATCCCATCATAATTAACCCAGAAGAGTACCGAACTTATGAGGCAATGTTGTGCAGATTTTAACCTGAGAGCTCTCCTTTCCCTAGGGTTTAGTTTTTCTGGGCAAGTCCCATGATGCAGGGGATAAGTCAATTTCTCATACCGAGATTCTTTCCCTTGGGAGATGTATGAATCTTAACCACACCATAATGTCAATTCATTCTCCCATCCCAAGTCATCATTTACTTGGACTTGAGCTTCGGCTACTAGTTTGCATAACCCTTGTCCTTTAACTAGTTTAGCAGGTTTTATATACAGATCAAATATTTGGACTACTGCCATCCAGTTTCCTCTTTTTTCCCACATCTCATGTTGAGTAAATAGGGATCAGACTACAAGGTGAGGCATGATGACTTTGGTATGGGTCTTGAGGATGTAAGATTTGAAATGTTTTACTCCCTTGTATACCACATAATACTACTTGTCTATAGAAGAAAAAAATTAGTTCGACACCTTGGAGAATTGTTCTCATGACTGACTCCAGGGCCTCATTGTTCTCACCATTCTTTTGATTTAACACTATGACTAACAAATGGTCTAAGGCGAAAGTATAGATGAAGAAATATTTGTTGAAATAGGGCTTCACAATATTGGGGCTTGAGATATTGCAGTCTTAATATTGTTGAAATCATTTTTTTGTTCATCATCACACTTAAACTCAACATCTTTACGAATCATTTTTTGTAGTGGTTTGATAGTTTTCATGAAATCAGGGGTGAATTTCCTCACAAAATTAATTTTCCCGGAGAATGATTGGATAGCCTTTTTGTTGTGAGGTAATGGAAGCTAAGATATAGCCTTAATCCTTTTTGGATCTATGTGAATGCATGCTTGAGATATAATGTGGCCTAACAACTTACCTTCTTCGACACCAAAAATTGTTTTCTTAGGGTTTAAGGATATACCATATTTTCTACACCTTTGCAAAATCTGGGTTAAATGTTGGATGTGATCTTCTTTATTCTTTGAATACACAATCATGTCTTCCAAGTAGAATACTACACACTTGTTAATTATTCCCCAAAATTATATGTCTATGGCCCTCTGGAAGGTTTCCCCTACATTGATTAACCCAAAGGGAATACATTTATAAGAGAAGGTTCCCCACTTGGTTCGGAAGGTAGTTTTCAAGTGGTCTTCTTCTGGAACTAGAATCTGGTTGTAACCTAAGAAATCGTCAATCAAGGAGAAAATATCTAAGCTAGAAATGGTCTACAAGAGTTGCTCCATTGGTGATACTGGGTAGTTTTCCTTTTCTGAATCCCTGTTGAGGATTTTGAAATCTACGCACAGGAAAATTTCCCCAGACTTTTTCTTTATAGGAACCAATTTTTCTACCTAGGCAGAGTGTCTAACCTGGAAGATAATTTTGGAATATAACAATTTCTTTAACTCATGGCACATGAGGGGCTCTAGGGATGGGTGATAATTCTAGAGTTTCTGTTGAAATGGTTTTCCTTCGGCCTTTAAAGGGATAGTGTGTTGAATGATATGGGTATCATAAGTTTTCAGATCTTTGTAGGACCATGCAAAGACATCTTGATATTGTCTAAATTTTTTGAGATAGGCCTTCCTTTCCTCTTTAGATATTGTCTTTCTGAGGTTTACATTTTTTGGGTTTTCTGGGGTTCCGAGATTTAGAGTTTCATGCATGGAACATGAGCTACAAGTCTTTGCATTTTTTGACCCCTTAAATATTTCCCTTAGGTCAAAAAGGTTTTCTAAATTGGCTATTGTCTTTGGTATCATATGAGGCTTTGATTTGTCAGACAGTTGATCTTTCTGAGGATCGGTTTCTGCTAATTGTTTCTGGAATATTTCATCATCAATAGCCAAGTCTTTAAAATTATCCTCACTGGTCAGAAAGTTTATAATTTGTTCATATCCTTCAAATACCTTCCAATTAGAAATATTGTTGGGCATCGATAGTTTGTAGAGTAGCTCCACAGTGAACTGGGAGGCTTCAAAGTATTCTAGAGGTGATATGCTTGAAGCAATGGTGGCCATAGAATCAACAAGAATGTTCTTTTCTCTAGGGATAGTTGTAATGTTGAAAGCTTCTAAATGCTCTATTAGTCTGTACACTTCCTGTTGGTAATTCTTTAGGTGTGGGGAGTTGCAATTTATATTATTCCTTACTTTTATAATGATGATTTTAGAATATTTGAAGACCTTCAATTGTTTAACGTTCAAGTCCATGGTTTTCTTTAGCCCTTGTACTAGAGCTTCATATTCGGCAGTATTGTTTGTGCATTCACACATTAGTCTACAGGACAAAAAATATCATTTACCTTTTGGATCAATGAGGATGCACCCTGCCCTAGACCCTTCTTGTGATTTAGATCCATCAAAGTATAAGGTCCAGACTTGCAGGAAAAACTTATCACCTTCCTCTTTCTTTCCACTTTCCTCTCCCTTTCTTGTTTGTTTCGTGATTTCTAACATAGGTTCTTGACAGAGAAGGGTTTCTTCTACAGTCGTCGACAATTTCTCTTGAAAAATAATTTTGGAGTTTTGGGTAAGGGGAACATTAGATGAGAGGGGGGAGAAATTCCCAAAATTAGAGTCACAGGAAAAGTTTCTTAGCATGAGGATTTTAGTCGATGAGGGGTCATTGAGGGTTTCTAATTCAGTGACCATGTGTTTTAGATATATTTCCCTATCGATCCTGATCATATTTGTGTGTCCCTTTAATGGAAACCAAAGGTGAGCTAATTTTATACTAAAGTATCCATTTAATTTTTTATACCAATCTCAACTCAATAAAAATCCATAAGCTTTTGGGATATCTACTACAATTATTTCAATTACTTGAAAAAATTTAGGGTGTGTTGTTATTATAATCATTACATCCTTGAGTTCTCCCATGACCTTAACCTAGGTTATGTCTATATGTATCACATGTTTATTGCTTTTGAGTGGTACTGCATTTAATTTTTTGCAAATAGACAATGGCATAACATTGGAGGATTCCCCCGAGTCAACCAAACAATTATGGAGGTTCTTGTTGAAGACTTCAAACATTGAAAGGAATGGTGGGTGTCAGGACAAATTTTTTTTCCTTCTTATCCTCAGAGCATGTGTTCACAGTTGATTTATTTCTTAGATCTATGGGAGTTGTATTTCCTCCTTGGTCAGTGATTGTCATAGGGTTTTCTACTGATTTCAACGCTTTTAACAGAAAGTCCTTTTGCTGAGGGATTCTACACATGTCCATGACCAATATTTTTTCCTTCAGTTTCTTCAAATCTTCTATTATGTTGTAGTATACCTTGGGAAATTCTTATGTATGGATGTTTATAGGGTTTCTTCGAGGAGAAAAAAGGTGTTTTCGGGTGATCGGGAGCTAGTATTCCTCCCGAAGTTTGTGTAGTGGCAAGGTTGTCTGAGATAGGTTGACCCCTACTTCATGTTTGCACAACCAATACTTTTGTGGGTGGTTCCTAGACTTCAAATAGTTCATCGAAAGGTATAGGTACATCAGGGTTCCATATCAACATGGTTGTTTCTTCTGGGGGATCAACCTCTTCCTGATTGAAAATGTTCATAGTTGAGCTTCTTGATTTTTTGTTTAGGGAGACCTCATCTAGAAACTGGTTGGCCATCAAATTCATAGAAAGAACCCATTGATGGAAGTCTCTTTCAGAGTGGTTCTGCTGATGATAGGTATAGAAAGAGTTGGATGCAACATTTCCCAGATCGATGTTTAAGTTGGTCGAGGGAGGTTTGGTTTCTTTGAAAGAAAGATTTCTTTTAAATAAAGTCTTATAGGGCCTCTGGACTTGGTTTCCCTCCCATGCACTTCTCTTCATGTCTATGATTTCATTTGACAACTTCTTGACCATGCATTGTAGGTCCTTTATATCTCCACTCCCTTTTTCAGGACCTTGTTCTGTTTGTTTCCCTAGGGGCCTAGTCAGCAGTAGTCCTCTCCTGGAAGGAGGTTGAACTTCTTTCTTTACTAATGAGACGTGGCCCTCTTTACATCCCTTCATTTGGAACTCTATCATTTTGGCTTCCTCAAAATTCTCAGCTAAGGTTGGTTTGGAAACCCTTTTCACAAACATGGAAATAGAAGATGGGAGAGCATTAGTGTATACTTAGATTTGCAACTCCTTAGTAGGTTTAGCCTTGAGATGAAATTTTTTTAAGATGGAGGTGAATATTTTATTAAAGTATTTAACCCTTTCCTTTGAACTCATGGTGGTGGCGAACAACTCAAACATCAAATCTCTTGTAGTATTTTCTTCTGTAAATTTATCTAAAAAATACTTTTGAAACTTCTTCCAACTAGTTATGGAGCCTANTCATCTAGAAACTAGTTGGCCATCAAATTCATAGCATGCACCCATTGAGGGAAGTCTCTTTTAGATTGGTTCTCCTACTGATAGGTACAGAAAGAGTCGGATGCAACATTTCCCAGATCGATATTTAAGTTGGTCGGGGGAGGTTTGATTTATTTGAAAGGAAGATTTCTTTTAAAGAAAGGATTATAGGTCCTATGGCCTTGGTTTCCCTCCCCTGCACTTCTCTTCATGTCTATGATTTCGTTTGACAACTTCTTGACCATGCGTTGTAGTTCCTCTATATCTCCACCCCCTTTTTTTGGACCTTGTTATGTTTGTTTCCCTGGGGGCCTAGTCAGAAGTAGTCCTCTCTTGGGAGGATGTTGAACTTATTTCTTTACTAATGAGACCTAGCCCTCTTTACATCCCTTCATTTGGAACTCTATTGTTTTGGCTTCTTCAAAATTCTCAGCTAAAGTTGGTTTGGCAACCCTTTTCACAAACATGGAAATAGAAGCTGGGAGAGCATTAGCATATACTTCAATTTGCAACTCCTGAGTAGGTTTAGCCTCAGGCTGAAATTTGTTTAAGATGGTGGTGAATATTTGATTAAAGTATTTAACCCTTTCCTTCGAACTCATGGTGGTGGTGAACAACTCAACCATCAAAGCTCCTGTAGTAGTCTCTTCTGCAAATTTATCTAAAAAATCCTTTTGAAACTTCATCCAACTAATTATGGAGCCTACAGGTAAGTTAAAGTACCACATGGAAGTTGAGTTCTCAAAAGTGTAGGGGAAAAGACTACATACTACATCTTCATGTTGGACATTCATCAGTCTAATAGCTAGTATGATTTTTTTTATATGGTCTACAGGTAATCCTGAAGTCTCATGGTCAAATTTAGGGAGTAACTTCTCCGGATGTCGGGGAAGGTTGTGTACTCNGTGGAAGAAAAGTAATCTTCATTATAAAAAAAAAGGATAGAAGGGACATTGAACCTTGTGATTAGTTGTTGTTCTATGAATTGGATTACCACCTTCTCGTTTACATGGGTCAAAGGGATGGCCTCTTTCCATTTTGTGAAATAATTGGTGGGAGTAAGTATGTACCTATGTTTTTTTGATGAACTTGGTGTAATTTCTCCTATGATATCTAACCCCCATTGCTCAAAAGGTCTAGAAACGACCACCAGTTGAAGTGGGACAACTTCTCTCTTCTCCCTCCCCACGCTTACTTGACAAGTCTTATAGTTTCTAGCATATGTGTGAGAGTCTCTGAACATAGTAGGCCAATAATAGCCAACTCTCAGTATTTTATGAGAGGTGGTGTTTCCTGCGAAATGTCCACTGACAGTACCATCATGGAGCTCTTTCAAAGCTTTTTCTGCATCTTCTTCTTTGATACATCTTAAAAGCATCCCATCATAATTAACCCAGAAGAGTACCGAACTTATGAGGCAATGTTGTGCAGATTTTAACCTGAGAGCTCTCCTTTCCCTAGGGTTTAGTTTTTCTGGGCAAGTCCCATGATGCAGGGGATAAGTCAATTTCTCATACCGAGATTCTTTCCCTTGGGAGATGTATGAATCTTAACCACACCATAATGTCAATTCATTCTCCCATCCCAAGTCATCATTTACTTGGACTTGAGCTTCGGCTACTAGTTTGCATAACCCTTGTCCTTTAACTAGTTTAGCAGGTTTTATATACAGATCAAATATTTGGACTACTGCCATCCAGTTTCCTCTTTTTTCCCACATCTCATGTTGAGTAAATAGGGATCAGACTACAAGGTGAGGCATGATGACTTTGGTATGGGTCTTGAGGATGTAAGATTTGAAATGTTTTACTCCCTTGTATACCACATAATACTACTTGTCTATAGAAGAAAAAAATTAGTTCGACACCTTGGAGAATTGTTCTCATGACTGACTCCAGGGCCTCATTGTTCTCACCATTCTTTTGATTTAACACTATGACTAACAAATGGTCTAAGGCGAAAGTATAGATGAAGAAATATTTGTTGAAATAGGGCTTCACAATATTGGGGCTTGAGATATTGCAGTCTTAATATTGTTGAAATCATTTTTTTGTTCATCATCACACTTAAACTCAACATCTTTACGAATCATTTTTTGTAGTGGTTTGATAGTTTTCATGAAATCAGGGGTGAATTTCCTCACAAAATTAATTTTCCCGGAGAATGATTGGATAGCCTTTTTGTTGTGAGGTAATGGAAGCTAAGATATAGCCTTAATCCTTTTTGGATCTATGTGAATGCATGCTTGAGATATAATGTGGCCTAACAACTTACCTTCTTCGACACCAAAAATTGTTTTCTTAGGGTTTAAGGATATACCATATTTTCTACACCTTTGCAAAATCTGGGTTAAATGTTGGATGTGATCTTCTTTATTCTTTGAATACACAATCATGTCTTCCAAGTAGAATACTACACACTTGTTAATTATTCCCCAAAATTATATGTCTATGGCCCTCTGGAAGGTTTCCCCTACATTGATTAACCCAAAGGGAATACATTTATAAGAGAAGGTTCCCCACTTGGTTCGGAAGGTAGTTTTCAAGTGGTCTTCTTCTGGAACTAGAATCTGGTTGTAACCTAAGAAATCGTCAATCAAGGAGAAAATATCTAAGCTAGAAATGGTCTACAAGAGTTGCTCCATTGGTGATACTGGGTAGTTTTCCTTTTCTGAATCCCTGTTGAGGATTTTGAAATCTACGCACAGGAAAATTTCCCCAGACTTTTTCTTTATAGGAACCAATTTTTCTACCTAGGCAGAGTGTCTAACCTGGAAGATAATTTTGGAATATAACAATTTCTTTAACTCATGGCACATGAGGGGCTCTAGGGATGGGTGATAATTCTAGAGTTTCTGTTGAAATGGTTTTCCTTCGGCCTTTAAAGGGATAGTGTGTTGAATGATATGGGTATCATAAGTTTTCAGATCTTTGTAGGACCATGCAAAGACATCTTGATATTGTCTAAATTTTTTGAGATAGGCCTTCCTTTCCTCTTTAGATATTGTCTTTCTGAGGTTTACATTTTTTGGGTTTTCTGGGGTTCCGAGATTTAGAGTTTCATGCATGGAACATGAGCTACAAGTCTTTGCATTTTTTGACCCCTTAAATATTTCCCTTAGGTCAAAAAGGTTTTCTAAATTGGCTATTGTCTTTGGTATCATATGAGGCTTTGATTTGTCAGACAGTTGATCTTTCTGAGGATCGGTTTCTGCTAATTGTTTCTGGAATATTTCATCATCAATAGCCAAGTCTTTAAAATTATCCTCACTGGTCAGAAAGTTTATAATTTGTTCATATCCTTCAAATACCTTCCAATTAGAAATATTGTTGGGCATCGATAGTTTGTAGAGTAGCTCCACAGTGAACTGGGAGGCTTCAAAGTATTCTAGAGGTGATATGCTTGAAGCAATGGTGGCCATAGAATCAACAAGAATGTTCTTTTCTCTAGGGATAGTTGTAATGTTGAAAGCTTCTAAATGCTCTATTAGTCTGTACACTTCCTGTTGGTAATTCTTTAGGTGTGGGGAGTTGCAATTTATATTATTCCTTACTTTTATAATGATGATTTTAGAATATTTGAAGACCTTCAATTGTTTAACGTTCAAGTCCATGGTTTTCTTTAGCCCTTGTACTAGAGCTTCATATTCGGCAGTATTGTTTGTGCATTCACACATTAGTCTACAGGACAAAAAATATCATTTACCTTTTGGATCAATGAGGATGCACCCTGCCCTAGACCCTTCTTGTGATTTAGATCCATCAAAGTATAAGGTCCAGACTTGCAGGAAAAACTTATCACCTTCCTCTTTCTTTCCACTTTCCTCTCCCTTTCTTGTTTGTTTCGTGATTTCTAACATAGGTTCTTGACAGAGAAGGGTTTCTTCTACAGTCGTCGACAATTTCTCTTGAAAAATAATTTTGGAGTTTTGGGTAAGGGGAACATTAGATGAGAGGGGGGAGAAATTCCCAAAATTAGAGTCACAGGAAAAGTTTCTTAGCATGAGGATTTTAGTCGATGAGGGGTCATTGAGGGTTTCTAATTCAGTGACCATGTGTTTTAGATATATTTCCCTATCGATCCTGATCATATTTGTGTGTCCCTTTAATGGAAACCAAAGGTGAGCTAATTTTATACTAAAGTATCCATTTAATTTTTTATACCAATCTCAACTCAATAAAAATCCATAAGCTTTTGGGATATCTACTACAATTATTTCAATTACTTGAAAAAATTTAGGGTGTGTTGTTATTATAATCATTACATCCTTGAGTTCTCCCATGACCTTAACCTAGGTTATGTCTATATGTATCACATGTTTATTGCTTTTGAGTGGTACTGCATTTAATTTTTTGCAAATAGACAATGGCATAACATTGGAGGATTCCCCCGAGTCAACCAAACAATTATGGAGGTTCTTGTTGAAGACTTCAAACATTGAAAGGAATGGTGGGTGTCAGGACAAATTTTTTTTCCTTCTTATCCTCAGAGCATGTGTTCACAGTTGATTTATTTCTTAGATCTATGGGAGTTGTATTTCCTCCTTGGTCAGTGATTGTCATAGGGTTTTCTACTGATTTCAACGCTTTTAACAGAAAGTCCTTTTGCTGAGGGATTCTACACATGTCCATGACCAATATTTTTTCCTTCAGTTTCTTCAAATCTTCTATTATGTTGTAGTATACCTTGGGAAATTCTTATGTATGGATGTTTATAGGGTTTCTTCGAGGAGAAAAAAGGTGTTTTCGGGTGATCGGGAGCTAGTATTCCTCCCGAAGTTTGTGTAGTGGCAAGGTTGTCTGAGATAGGTTGACCCCTACTTCATGTTTGCACAACCAATACTTTTGTGGGTGGTTCCTAGACTTCAAATAGTTCATCGAAAGGTATAGGTACATCAGGGTTCCATATCAACATGGTTGTTTCTTCTGGGGGATCAACCTCTTCCTGATTGAAAATGTTCATAGTTGAGCTTCTTGATTTTTTGTTTAGGGAGACCTCATCTAGAAACTGGTTGGCCATCAAATTCATAGAAAGAACCCATTGATGGAAGTCTCTTTCAGAGTGGTTCTGCTGATGATAGGTATAGAAAGAGTTGGATGCAACATTTCCCAGATCGATGTTTAAGTTGGTCGAGGGAGGTTTGGTTTCTTTGAAAGAAAGATTTCTTTTAAATAAAGTCTTATAGGGCCTCTGGACTTGGTTTCCCTCCCATGCACTTCTCTTCATGTCTATGATTTCATTTGACAACTTCTTGACCATGCATTGTAGGTCCTTTATATCTCCACTCCCTTTTTCAGGACCTTGTTCTGTTTGTTTCCCTAGGGGCCTAGTCAGCAGTAGTCCTCTCCTGGAAGGAGGTTGAACTTCTTTCTTTACTAATGAGACGTGGCCCTCTTTACATCCCTTCATTTGGAACTCTATCATTTTGGCTTCCTCAAAATTCTCAGCTAAGGTTGGTTTGGAAACCCTTTTCACAAACATGGAAATAGAAGATGGGAGAGCATTAGTGTATACTTAGATTTGCAACTCCTTAGTAGGTTTAGCCTTGAGATGAAATTTTTTTAAGATGGAGGTGAATATTTTATTAAAGTATTTAACCCTTTCCTTTGAACTCATGGTGGTGGCGAACAACTCAAACATCAAATCTCTTGTAGTATTTTCTTCTGTAAATTTATCTAAAAAATACTTTTGAAACTTCTTCCAACTAGTTATGGAGCCTACGGGTAGGTTAAAGTACCACGTGGAGGTTGAGTTCTCAAAAGTGTAGGGGAAATGCCTACATACTACGTATTCATGTTGGAAATTCATCATTCTAATAGTTGGTATGAATTTTTTGATATGGTCTTCATGTAATACTGAAGTCTCGGGATCAAATTTAGGGAGTAACTTCTCTAGATGTCGAGAAAGGTTGTGTACTCATACCGAGATGGATAAAGTGTCTTTGGCCAACCAAGGTTCATTTTTATGAGGTGGATTTCCCATTTCTTCATCATGGTCATTGTTATCTTCCATGTCTTCAGATCCTAAGTTAAATCCTTCTTCTTCTGAAAATTCATCGGGCTCAGAGTAGTTGTCGGTCAGTGTTTCAGAGATTAGATTAAGAGGATGTTCGTTTTCAGTGAGGGATAAATATATTAGGTATTATACCATGTGTACAAACACCTGGTTGAGGGACTCAACCGTTGATATACTTATTTTTTTTCTTCGAGGAAGTAATAGATCTAAGGGAAACACACCGATCTATCAGGCATAATCTCTTGTGATTCTTCTTAATTGGTTCAGTTCCTCATGAGGAAGAGCATANGTGGAAGAAAAGTAATCTTCATTATAAAAAAAAAGGATAGAAGGGACATTGAACCTTGTGATTAGTTGTTGTTCTATGAATTGGATTACCACCTTCTCGTTTACATGGGTCAAAGGGATGGCCTCTTTCCATTTTGTGAAATAATTGGTGGGAGTAAGTATGTACCTATGTTTTTTTGATGAACTTGGTGTAATTTCTCCTATGATATCTAACCCCCATTGCTCAAAAGGTCTAGAAACGACCACCAGTTGAAGTGGGACAACTTCTCTCTTCTCCCTCCCCACGCTTACTTGACAAGTCTTATAGTTTCTAGCATATGTGTGAGAGTCTCTGAACATAGTAGGCCAATAATAGCCAACTCTCAGTATTTTATGAGAGGTGGTGTTTCCTGCGAAATGTCCACTGACAGTACCATCATGGAGCTCTTTCAAAGCTTTTTCTGCATCTTCTTCTTTGATACATCTTAAAAGCATCCCATCATAATTAACCCAGAAGAGTACCGAACTTATGAGGCAATGTTGTGCAGATTTTAACCTGAGAGCTCTCCTTTCCCTAGGGTTTAGTTTTTCTGGGCAAGTCCCATGATGCAGGGGATAAGTCAATTTCTCATACCGAGATTCTTTCCCTTGGGAGATGTATGAATCTTAACCACACCATAATGTCAATTCATTCTCCCATCCCAAGTCATCATTTACTTGGACTTGAGCTTCGGCTACTAGTTTGCATAACCCTTGTCCTTTAACTAGTTTAGCAGGTTTTATATACAGATCAAATATTTGGACTACTGCCATCCAGTTTCCTCTTTTTTCCCACATCTCATGTTGAGTAAATAGGGATCAGACTACAAGGTGAGGCATGATGACTTTGGTATGGGTCTTGAGGATGTAAGATTTGAAATGTTTTACTCCCTTGTATACCACATAATACTACTTGTCTATAGAAGAAAAAAATTAGTTCGACACCTTGGAGAATTGTTCTCATGACTGACTCCAGGGCCTCATTGTTCTCACCATTCTTTTGATTTAACACTATGACTAACAAATGGTCTAAGGCGAAAGTATAGATGAAGAAATATTTGTTGAAATAGGGCTTCACAATATTGGGGCTTGAGATATTGCAGTCTTAATATTGTTGAAATCATTTTTTTGTTCATCATCACACTTAAACTCAACATCTTTACGAATCATTTTTTGTAGTGGTTTGATAGTTTTCATGAAATCAGGGGTGAATTTCCTCACAAAATTAATTTTCCCGGAGAATGATTGGATAGCCTTTTTGTTGTGAGGTAATGGAAGCTAAGATATAGCCTTAATCCTTTTTGGATCTATGTGAATGCATGCTTGAGATATAATGTGGCCTAACAACTTACCTTCTTCGACACCAAAAATTGTTTTCTTAGGGTTTAAGGATATACCATATTTTCTACACCTTTGCAAAATCTGGGTTAAATGTTGGATGTGATCTTCTTTATTCTTTGAATACACAATCATGTCTTCCAAGTAGAATACTACACACTTGTTAATTATTCCCCAAAATTATATGTCTATGGCCCTCTGGAAGGTTTCCCCTACATTGATTAACCCAAAGGGAATACATTTATAAGAGAAGGTTCCCCACTTGGTTCGGAAGGTAGTTTTCAAGTGGTCTTCTTCTGGAACTAGAATCTGGTTGTAACCTAAGAAATCGTCAATCAAGGAGAAAATATCTAAGCTAGAAATGGTCTACAAGAGTTGCTCCATTGGTGATACTGGGTAGTTTTCCTTTTCTGAATCCCTGTTGAGGATTTTGAAATCTACGCACAGGAAAATTTCCCCAGACTTTTTCTTTATAGGAACCAATTTTTCTACCTAGGCAGAGTGTCTAACCTGGAAGATAATTTTGGAATATAACAATTTCTTTAACTCATGGCACATGAGGGGCTCTAGGGATGGGTGATAATTCTAGAGTTTCTGTTGAAATGGTTTTCCTTCGGCCTTTAAAGGGATAGTGTGTTGAATGATATGGGTATCATAAGTTTTCAGATCTTTGTAGGACCATGCAAAGACATCTTGATATTGTCTAAATTTTTTGAGATAGGCCTTCCTTTCCTCTTTAGATATTGTCTTTCTGAGGTTTACATTTTTTGGGTTTTCTGGGGTTCCGAGATTTAGAGTTTCATGCATGGAACATGAGCTACAAGTCTTTGCATTTTTTGACCCCTTAAATATTTCCCTTAGGTCAAAAAGGTTTTCTAAATTGGCTATTGTCTTTGGTATCATATGAGGCTTTGATTTGTCAGACAGTTGATCTTTCTGAGGATCGGTTTCTGCTAATTGTTTCTGGAATATTTCATCATCAATAGCCAAGTCTTTAAAATTATCCTCACTGGTCAGAAAGTTTATAATTTGTTCATATCCTTCAAATACCTTCCAATTAGAAATATTGTTGGGCATCGATAGTTTGTAGAGTAGCTCCACAGTGAACTGGGAGGCTTCAAAGTATTCTAGAGGTGATATGCTTGAAGCAATGGTGGCCATAGAATCAACAAGAATGTTCTTTTCTCTAGGGATAGTTGTAATGTTGAAAGCTTCTAAATGCTCTATTAGTCTGTACACTTCCTGTTGGTAATTCTTTAGGTGTGGGGAGTTGCAATTTATATTATTCCTTACTTTTATAATGATGATTTTAGAATATTTGAAGACCTTCAATTGTTTAACGTTCAAGTCCATGGTTTTCTTTAGCCCTTGTACTAGAGCTTCATATTCGGCAGTATTGTTTGTGCATTCACACATTAGTCTACAGGACAAAAAATATCATTTACCTTTTGGATCAATGAGGATGCACCCTGCCCTAGACCCTTCTTGTGATTTAGATCCATCAAAGTATAAGGTCCAGACTTGCAGGAAAAACTTATCACCTTCCTCTTTCTTTCCACTTTCCTCTCCCTTTCTTGTTTGTTTCGTGATTTCTAACATAGGTTCTTGACAGAGAAGGGTTTCTTCTACAGTCGTCGACAATTTCTCTTGAAAAATAATTTTGGAGTTTTGGGTAAGGGGAACATTAGATGAGAGGGGGGAGAAATTCCCAAAATTAGAGTCACAGGAAAAGTTTCTTAGCATGAGGATTTTAGTCGATGAGGGGTCATTGAGGGTTTCTAATTCAGTGACCATGTGTTTTAGATATATTTCCCTATCGATCCTGATCATATTTGTGTGTCCCTTTAATGGAAACCAAAGGTGAGCTAATTTTATACTAAAGTATCCATTTAATTTTTTATACCAATCTCAACTCAATAAAAATCCATAAGCTTTTGGGATATCTACTACAATTATTTCAATTACTTGAAAAAATTTAGGGTGTGTTGTTATTATAATCATTACATCCTTGAGTTCTCCCATGACCTTAACCTAGGTTATGTCTATATGTATCACATGTTTATTGCTTTTGAGTGGTACTGCATTTAATTTTTTGCAAATAGACAATGGCATAACATTGGAGGATTCCCCCGAGTCAACCAAACAATTATGGAGGTTCTTGTTGAAGACTTCAAACATTGAAAGGAATGGTGGGTGTCAGGACAAATTTTTTTTCCTTCTTATCCTCAGAGCATGTGTTCACAGTTGATTTATTTCTTAGATCTATGGGAGTTGTATTTCCTCCTTGGTCAGTGATTGTCATAGGGTTTTCTACTGATTTCAACGCTTTTAACAGAAAGTCCTTTTGCTGAGGGATTCTACACATGTCCATGACCAATATTTTTTCCTTCAGTTTCTTCAAATCTTCTATTATGTTGTAGTATACCTTGGGAAATTCTTATGTATGGATGTTTATAGGGTTTCTTCGAGGAGAAAAAAGGTGTTTTCGGGTGATCGGGAGCTAGTATTCCTCCCGAAGTTTGTGTAGTGGCAAGGTTGTCTGAGATAGGTTGACCCCTACTTCATGTTTGCACAACCAATACTTTTGTGGGTGGTTCCTAGACTTCAAATAGTTCATCGAAAGGTATAGGTACATCAGGGTTCCATATCAACATGGTTGTTTCTTCTGGGGGATCAACCTCTTCCTGATTGAAAATGTTCATAGTTGAGCTTCTTGATTTTTTGTTTAGGGAGACCTCATCTAGAAACTGGTTGGCCATCAAATTCATAGAAAGAACCCATTGATGGAAGTCTCTTTCAGAGTGGTTCTGCTGATGATAGGTATAGAAAGAGTTGGATGCAACATTTCCCAGATCGATGTTTAAGTTGGTCGAGGGAGGTTTGGTTTCTTTGAAAGAAAGATTTCTTTTAAATAAAGTCTTATAGGGCCTCTGGACTTGGTTTCCCTCCCATGCACTTCTCTTCATGTCTATGATTTCATTTGACAACTTCTTGACCATGCATTGTAGGTCCTTTATATCTCCACTCCCTTTTTCAGGACCTTGTTCTGTTTGTTTCCCTAGGGGCCTAGTCAGCAGTAGTCCTCTCCTGGAAGGAGGTTGAACTTCTTTCTTTACTAATGAGACGTGGCCCTCTTTACATCCCTTCATTTGGAACTCTATCATTTTGGCTTCCTCAAAATTCTCAGCTAAGGTTGGTTTGGAAACCCTTTTCACAAACATGGAAATAGAAGATGGGAGAGCATTAGTGTATACTTAGATTTGCAACTCCTTAGTAGGTTTAGCCTTGAGATGAAATTTTTTTAAGATGGAGGTGAATATTTTATTAAAGTATTTAACCCTTTCCTTTGAACTCATGGTGGTGGCGAACAACTCAAACATCAAATCTCTTGTAGTATTTTCTTCTGTAAATTTATCTAAAAAATACTTTTGAAACTTCTTCCAACTAGTTATGGAGCCTATGGGTAGGTTAAAGTACCACGTGGAGGCTAAGTTCTCAAAAGTGTAGGGGAAACGCCTACATACTATGTATTCATGTTGGAAATTCATCATTCTAATAGTTGGTATGAATTTTTTGATATGGTCTTCATGTAATACTAAAGTCTCGGGATCAAATTTAGGGAGTAACTTCTCTAGATGTCGAGAAAGGTTGTGTACTCATCCCGAGATGGATAAAGTGTCTTTGGCCAACCAAGGTTCATTTTTATGAGGTGGATTTCCCATTTCTTCATCATGGTCATTGTTATCTTCCATGCCTTCAGATCCTGAGTTAAATCCTTCTTCTTCTGAAAATCCATCGGGCTCAGAGTAGTTGTCGGTCAGTGTTTCAGAGATTAGATTAAGAGGATGTTCGTTTTCAGTGAGGGATAAATATATCAGGTAAAATACCATGTGTACAAACACCTGGTCGAGGGACTCGACCATTGATATACTTATTTTTTTTCTTTGAGGAAGTAACAGATCTAAGGGAAACACACCGATCTATCAGGCATAATCTCTTGTGATTCTTCTTAATTGGTTCAGTTCCTCATGAGGAAGAGCATAGGGTATATCATGGAAAATATGTTCTTCCTCATGCTGGGGTGAGTTACTTATTTCAAGAGTAATTAGTGTTTCTGGGTTGTCTTGGGAAAGACTATCCATGCATGTGGGATATTTCGAATCTACAGGCTATCTGAAATCTTATGTGAAATATATATTCAACCATTCATTCTTCAGGCCCTCCACCAAGGCCCAATTAGACTCTGTAGGGTTAAATAATGGAATGGTTCTCCA
>JZKD02S2222537.1:25411-38563 GCA_000966675.3 Picea glauca | reverse complement strand
GGACAGGTAGATCACCTCTAAGGCTTGACCTTAACCCTAGACAGAAAAATGCTTAACGTGGACACTGACTTCCTTTCAAATCTATCTAAACTAATGCATGAGAAGGAAGGACAACGGAAGTACCTTTTAATCGACGTTTGTCCCTGCACGCTCCGAGTTGCGCTCCAATCTTTTGCTCCTCACTGAGTTTTGCAGACAAACAAGATACGACCACTTCCTACTCTATTGATATTAGCTTGAAAACATATCTACCAATTAATGATAAGTTCATGTAACATCAGACACGAACTAGAAAGAAACAGGCCAAGTGTGTCATATTAATGATAATAACGACAGCAGTACTTACAATCGTAGATGCGAATGCGACAGCTTCGTCAAGTCCTCTTCGTCTAACCCTTGCCTGAAAGATCCACAACCTGGATAATAGCAGCTTCACTGATCACTCTCCTTTGGTTGACTGTCAAGATCATAAGTTTCATATGTTCAATTCTTCCCCCCTTCCACCATCATAGAGTCTGTTTATATAGGTTTAAGAGAAGCTTAACCTCTTGAGTTATGTTTAGAACCAGTTGGGAACCTTCTCTTTAGATCAGGGATCTTTTGACTAAAACGAGAATTCGAGCACAACTGCCTCCTAATCTCGAATGATCCTCCCCTTATTCTCCTCAACGGGCTAACAACTGACCCAGAATAGGGAGCGCTCCCTCAAAAAGGGCATCAGAGCATTGTAGAGCTCCCTGGTAAGCCTTTGGGAAGCGCCAGCACTCTCAATATGAGGAGCGCTCCTCCAGAAGGGCCTGAGGGGCATTATAACGCTCCCTAAAGCATGATAGGGGAGTGCCAACGCTTCTGCAGCTGAAATAGGGGAGCGTTCCCCCTCCAAACCAGTGTTTCAGGGTCTCTTTCAGGTGTCAAGAGCTATTTAATTCCAGTAAACCAGTTCTCCTCCTTCAAATCATTCATGTGAGATATTATAAGTGCCTCCTTAGTGTCGTTATCATGTCATCATGTCTGAACATCATTTGCGACACTAGTGATCAACTTGCGACACTTGCGAAAGTTGTAGGGAAGATGCGACACTTACAACAATAGATAGGGACAATGCGACACTTAGCAATTTTGACGTGTAACACCTAGTGTAGTCCATAGGGGGGTTTTCCCACTATAGCACCCC
Organism: Picea glauca; assembly: GCA_000966675.3. Lineage (NCBI taxonomy): Eukaryota > Viridiplantae > Streptophyta > Pinopsida > Pinales > Pinaceae > Picea > Picea glauca. The sequence continues at coordinate 37,389 of JZKD02S2222537.1, read as the reverse complement.
CTCTCTTGATTCTTCCATAGTTTTATTTTCACTTTTCCCCTCTACACTCTATCACTCATCCGCACTTAGAATATTTTCTCCTCCATACTCTATTTTCTCCATTCTCAATTCCACAGTTATGATATTTTTGAAATTACTTACTCTCTCAATCCATCTCTCTTATTCTCCATACTTATATATTTTTTTTAAATTCTCCATATCTTGCTTCCCATACCCTCTTAGTCCCATACTTATATTTTTCTATTGGTGTATACCTCAACCTCACTCACACGTCCATCTGCTTCTTATTACTTAGTCATTTTCTTAATTTTTTCCTTCCCATTATTTCTCCATCCCCTACCTTTGTCCATCTACTTCTCCTTACTTAAACATTTTCTTAATTTTCCCCTCCTCCTTATCTCTCCATACCCCCTCACTCTCTCATGATGCTCTATGACCCTCACTCTCTCACGACACTATATGACCCTCCCTATCTCTCCACCCTTCACCTGACGCATATTGGCATGATATTGCATATGGAATTTTCAACATTAAAAATATATTCCACATGGACCTAGAGAAATGCTTTGTTCAATGGAAGAATACATTCTATATAACATGCAGAAAAATTGTTGGAAATATTTTCATTCATGTCAACAGTCATTGTGATGATTTGTTGTTATAATGAATTATCATTGTGATTTACCAGAGATGAGATTGTCATTGATGTCAACAGTATATCAGTAAGTAGAAGATGTCAAACAGTATGCAGAAGATCAAAAGTGTAATCTCAAGAGGAGGAGTGTACAATATGCGGAGATCAAATCTCAAAAGGGAAAGCATAGTACTGAAGTGAATGAAGATCAAAGAGCAGAAGGAAGAGTGCATTGCATAGTATATCATTTAGCAGAAGAAGCGAACAATATGAAGCAATTCGTGATTATTGTTGATCACTATAGAATCAACAATGTTCCTATGATAAAATCTTAGGAGGGTTAGCAAATGCACAGATCAAATCTCAGAAGGAAAAGTGTAATCTCAGAGTGAGAAGCCTCAACAGTCGTCCGATTACAGTGAGAAGCCTCAGCAGTCGTTTGATCAAGAGGTTGACCGTGTTGATCATCTAAATATAAAGGACATCGGTTATATGAGTGCCCATGGGCTTGAGGACCATTGGAGGATCATGACCATCAGATCTGCAAGCCAAATCAACAACAAATAAATTACGGAGATCAGAAGGATAATTAAATGACTCGCTAATTCCAATCCTGCAATTGGCCTAGATCATAAAATCTCATAGACTTGGATATCGACAACTGCGGTTGAAGAAACAAACGATCAGTTTAAGTCAAATTAAGTCATGATCATTGGATGCGCAATCACCAGATCAACGACAGGGATGAATTGTAGAGATTGAAAGGAGAATTAAATATCATGCTAGTTCCAATCCCACAATTAGTCAGGACCGTTCAATATTATAGCTTCGAAGATCGACAATTGTGGTTGACTCACCAACAGTGCACAACTTCCAATTGTGGAGTTTGGGTGATGAGTTAAATCACTCACAATTTGTGGTTCCGCAATTATCCATGATCGTGGATCTACTTCAAGTGTCTTCACAACCATTGGATCACATTTTAGTTGAAGGACAGGATAAGATGAAAGGGTTGAGAATTTTATTATCCGAATACTCGCCAGTCATCGGATCAAACTTGAATTCCTGTCAGTCATCAGATCATTTTCGAGTTGAAGGATAGGATAAGCGAGATAATACTTGAGATCTCATTTATGTGAAATTTCATCAACTATTGGATCATTCTAAGTGGAAGGAAAAGATAAGATAGAAGAGATGCATCGCAAACATATCGATCCATCGATCTAGGATCATGATCGATGAACAACATTTAGTTCAGTTATAAAGATGTGAGGAGGTTACACTCCGGAAAGTTTGATATTTGAAAAACCTAAAGCTTGAAAATTTGAAATGAATAAGAACCATCGAATTTGGAGGACATATGATGACCGTTGGATCAGGGTTATTGTTTAGCATACCACATCAACAAGGACACACAAAAGACCACATCTACAAGGACATGTGGCAGACCACGTCAGCAAGAACACGTGGCAGACCACGTCAGCATGGACATTTGGTAGACTACGTCAGCAGACCACATTAGACAAGACATGTGGCAGACCATGTCAACAAACCATGTCAACAAATACACATGGCATAATCATATTATGACAAGTGTCAAGAGGATATTGGCTCATTCCATGTCAACAAGTGATGTAAGAAAGTTACGTCACTCCAAGAGAATTTCTTTGGGAGTTTCACCACCAAGAAATGTCAAAAGTCCCGATGTCTCGAAGGAAAAAGGTATGAATTCACTCTCAGTCATCGATTTAAGATACATCGAGAGTTAGGACAACCATTAGATCTAGGAGAAGAACATGTGCCACATGAGGAGATCCACGTCAGCAAGGACACATGGCGCAATCAGACAATGACAAGTGTCAAGTTGAATCGTCATTTCAGGTACGTGAAAATCATGAATTTGAGTGACATGTGGTAGCTACTTGGCTCGTTACATGTCATCAAGTGACCTAAGTAAGTTACGTCACTCTGGGAGTTTTACTTTGGGATTTTTACCACCAGCACTTTCCCAAAGTCCCAAAGTCCCAAATGCCGAAGTCTCGAAGTGGACACAAGACGTCTGATCTGAATATCACTTTGGGAGCATTCTCATCCGTTGATCTACTACAGTGGAAGGATAGTTTAAGTAGAAGTGTTAACCGACAACAAGAGGCCTCCACCATTTTATGACTTACTCAGTAGGTGATCACTCCGGAGGAAATAATGGGTTGATATTTGAAATCTCTGAAGTTCAGAGACCCAAAGGAGATCTCGACTGTCGATCTGATGTCGGGTGTACTCTCAACCGTTGATCAAAATACAGTGGAAGGATAGCGTAAGTATAATAGACAAAGTCGTGGATTAAATGGTGGCCATCCATCTCATTTCTTGATTAATTCCTAATCATCGAATTAAGTAATGAAGGATATATGTAAGGATAGAATATAACCATTGATCTGGTTTCGTGATATAAATGTGAACCGTCTGATCTGTTCGAAAATATTGTATTCAGGAGATTTGAAAGTTTGGAATTCACGAAGACCCGAAATCCCGACAATCGTCCATCTCATCGGGAGACTGAATCGTGATCGTTGAATCGATAAACACTTAAGAGCTCGTCTCGCTTAGCGTCTGGTCAATGCCATTGGTCATATGGTAAAGATATTTAAAAGGGAGAATTTAATGAGTCACTTAAATTGATAATCTTTTGGTTCTATGCCAATGAANCAATTTTGACGTGTAACACCTAGTGTAGTCCATAGGGGGGTTTTCCCACTATAGCACCCCCTCTCTTGATTCTTCCATAGTTTTATTTTCACTTTTCCCCTCTACACTCTATCACTCATCCGCACTTAGAATATTTTCTCCTCCATACTCTATTTTCTCCATTCTCAATTCCACAGTTATGATATTTTTGAAATTACTTACTCTCTCAATCCATCTCTCTTATTCTCCATACTTATATATTTTTTTTAAATTCTCCATATCTTGCTTCCCATACCCTCTTAGTCCCATACTTATATTTTTCTATTGGTGTATACCTCAACCTCACTCACACGTCCATCTGCTTCTTATTACTTAGTCATTTTCTTAATTTTTTCCTTCCCATTATTTCTCCATCCCCTACCTTTGTCCATCTACTTCTCCTTACTTAAACATTTTCTTAATTTTCCCCTCCTCCTTATCTCTCCATACCCCCTCACTCTCTCATGATGCTCTATGACCCTCACTCTCTCACGACACTATATGACCCTCCCTATCTCTCCACCCTTCACCTGACGCATATTGGCATGATATTGCATATGGAATTTTCAACATTAAAAATATATTCCACATGGACCTAGAGAAATGCTTTGTTCAATGGAAGAATACATTCTATATAACATGCAGAAAAATTGTTGGAAATACTTTCATTCATGTCAACAGTCATTGTGATGATTTGTTGTTATAATGAATTATCATTGTGATTTACTAGAGATGAGATTGTCATTGATGTCAACAGTATATCAGTAAGTAGAAGATGTCAAATAGTATGCAGAAGATCAAAAGCGTAATCTCAAGAGGAGGAGTGTACAATATGCGGAGATCAAATCTCAAAAGGGAAAGCACAGTACTGAAGTGAATGAAGATCAAAGTGCAGAAGGAAGAGTGCATTGCATAGTATATCATTTAGCAGAAGAAGCGAACAATATGAAGAAATTCGTGATTATTGTTGATCACTATAGGATCAACAATGTTCCTATGATAAAATCTCAGGAGGGTTAGCAAATGCACAGATCAAATCTCAGAAGGAAAATTGTAATCTCAGAGTGAGAAGCCTCAGTAGTCGTCCGATTACAGTGAGAAGCCTCAGCAGTCGTTTGATCAAGAGGTTGACCGTGTTGATCATCTAAATATAACGGACATCGGTTATATGAGTGCCCATGGGATTGAGGACCATTGGAGGATCGTGACCATCAGATCTGCAAGCCAGATCAACAACAGGGATAAATTACGGAGATCAAAAGGATAATTAAATGACTCGCTAATTCCAATCCTGCAATTGGCCTAGATCATAAAATCTCATAGACTTGGATATCGACAACTGCGGTTGAAGAAAAAAACGATCAGTTTAAGTCAAATTAAGTCATGATCATTGGATGCACAATCACCAGATCAACGACAGGGATGAATTGCAGAGATAAAAAGGAGAATTAAATATCACGCTAGTTCCAATCCCACAATTAGTCAGGACTGTTCAATCTTATAGCTTCAAAGATCGACAATTGTGGTTGACTCACCAACAGTGCACAACTTCCAATTGTGGAGTTTGGGTGATGATTTAAATCACTCACAATTTGTGGTTTCGCAATTATCCATGATCGTGGATCTGCTTCAAGTGTCTTCACGACCGTTGGATCACATTTTAGTTGAAGGACAGGATAAGATGAAAGGGTTGAGAATTTTATTATCCGAATACTCGCCAGTCATCGGATCAAACTTGAATTCCCGTCAGTCATTAGATCATTTTCGAGTTGAAGGATAGGATAAGTGAGATAATATCTGAGATCTCATTTATGTGAAATTTCATCAACTATTGGATCATTCTAAGTGGAAGGACAAGATAAGATAGAAGAGATGCATCGCAGACATATCGAGCCATCGATCTAGGATCATGATCGATGAACAACATTTAGTTCAGTTATAAATATGTGAGGAGGTTACACTCCGGAAAGTTTGATATTTGAAAAACCCGAAGCTTGAAAATTTGAAATGAATAAGAACCATCGAATTTGGAGGACATATGATGACCATTGGATTAGGGTTATTGTTTAGCATACCACATCAACAAGGACACACAAAAGACCACATCTACAAGGACATGTGGCAGACCACGTCAGCAAGAACACGTGGCAGACCACGTCAGCATGGACATTTGGTAGACTACGTCAGCAGACCACATTAGACAAGACATGTGGCAGACCATGTCAACAAACCATGTCAACAAATACACATGGCATAATCATATTATGACAAGTGTCAAGAGGATATTGGCTCATTCCATGTCAACAAGTGATGTAAGAAAGTTACGTCACTCCAAGAGAATTTCTTTGGGAGTTTCACCACCAAGAAATGTCAAAAGTCCCGATGTCTCGAAGGAAAAAGGTATGAATTCACTCTCAGTCATCGATTTAAGATACATCGAGAGTTAGGACAACCATTAGATCTAGGAGAAGAACATGTGCCACATGAGGAGATCCACGTCAGCAAGGACACATGGCGCAATCAGACAATGACAAGTGTCAAGTTGAATCGTCATTTCAGGTACGTGAAAATCATGAATTTGAGTGACATGTGGTAGCTACTTGGCTCGTTACATGTCATCAAGTGACCTAAGTAAGTTACGTCACTCTGGGAGTTTTACTTTGGGATTTTTACCACCAGCACTTTCCCAAAGTCCCAAAGTCCCAAATGCCGAAGTCTCGAAGTGGACACAAGACGTCTGATCTGAATATCACTTTGGGAGCATTCTCATCCGTTGATCTACTACAGTGGAAGGATAGTTTAAGTAGAAGTGTTAACCGACAACAAGAGGCCTCCACCATTTTATGACTTACTCAGTAGGTGATCACTCCGGAGGAAATAATGGGTTGATATTTGAAATCTCTGAAGTTCAGAGACCCAAAGGAGATCTCGACTGTCGATCTGATGTCGGGTGTACTCTCAACCGTTGATCAAAATACAGTGGAAGGATAGCGTAAGTATAATAGACAAAGTCGTGGATTAAATGGTGGCCATCCATCTCATTTCTTGATTAATTCCTAATCATCGAATTAAGTAATGAAGGATATATGTAAGGATAGAATATAACCATTGATCTGGTTTCGTGATATAAATGTGAACCGTCTGATCTGTTCGAAAATATTGTATTCAGGAGATTTGAAAGTTTGGAATTCACGAAGACCCGAAATCCCGACAATCGTCCATCTCATCGGGAGACTGAATCGTGATCGTTGAATCGATAAACACTTAAGAGCTCGTCTCGCTTAGCGTCTGGTCAATGCCATTGGTCATATGGTAAAGATATTTAAAAGGGAGAATTTAATGAGTCACTTAAATTGATAATCTTTTGGTTCTATGCCAATGAAMATACAAACATGGTTTGAAGGAAGCGTCGATTTATGTAATCAYAGAGAYGAATAGATGAAGGAAATCAATCCATACCTGTGATCAATTTATGAAAGTAAAGGGGATGCCAGGTGTAACATTGAAKACCCAAAATGATGATCTCTGGTGGTMCCAAAAGTTATTGTAAATGAACAAGTTAGTTATAACTWGTTTCACAAGTCGGCTCAATAACTTAAACAACTTTTGAGCATAAACAAGTATAAATACAACCATGATTGGTTCACTTGAAGAAGTGTRCTYGTGGAGAAAGAGTGGCTTGTGAAGTGAATGAGGTGGATATGGACCTGAGGTCCATGTGAATATCAAACAGATGTAGAAGTGAATACGGTGTGAATATATCAAAGGAAAGATAAAGCGAAGAAGGTGCAAATTTTAGAGAGAAGATTAAATGCGGTGATGAGTGTTTATGGTATACCTCTAATCATGAGATAGAGTTGATTCAATAATGGATCATTATTACTAGAGTTGAATCACTATATGAACTCTAGTTGGATAGAGTGTGTTCTATCAGCAGGTTGGGTCTTGTGGCAAGTTGGGTCTTGCTTGAGAGTTGGTGCTCTCTTGAGAGTTGGTGCTCTCCAAGGAGTTGGTGTTCCTTACTTCAATTGGTGCTGATACAGAATAGTTGTTGCTGAGAAAATTCATATTACTATATNGCTTGAGAGTTGGTGCTCTCTTGAGAGTTGGTGCTCTCCGAGGAGTTGGTGTTCCTTACTTCAGTCGGTGCTGATACAGAATAGTTGTTGCTGGGAAAATTCATATTACTATATTCACACACACACACACACATATATCATTATACAAAAGCTTATACAAACATCTAGTATCTCTTGTCCATTGTGATTATGATTTAAATGTTCTTAATCTGTTCAATTATGTTTTAACTACTAACTTGTAATAAGAAAAGTTAGAAAAGTCCACACACTAATTCACCCCCCCCTTCTTAGTGTGGGCAGTGTGTTCAACAAAAATTCCATTTTATTAGTGTCTATAGTGCAGATATATGCTTTCCATCGTTAACAATCTGCATTTGATTTTTTCCTTTCAATTATTGTGATTCCTCTTCCCACAAAAATGTTTGCAATGCTTCATAACACCGCAATAGTGAAGAGTGTTATACACAAGTATAAAAAAAACAAGTATCATGAAAAATATGGAGAAGACTTGATATGTGCTTATTGCAAAAATTCGAACTCCTCAAATAATGTTTGATTGAGATGATTCCTTTCTTTAATAAATATATAATCATATCCAATGTATTATTGAATAAGGTATCCATTTCTCTTGCTCTTTTCAGTGATGCCATGTGTTGCAAATTCCTTTTTTAATATTTAAATTAGGCCCATATAATAGTATGAAAATATTTGATATGAAATAGAGTAACACGAATGAATAAAGTGACGGTCATTTGTTTGGGTGACAAAGTTATCATGTGGAAAAGTTCATTGAAATATGGTATAATAATGAATTTAGCTTTTGGCATGGCATGAAAAGTACTAAAATCAAACCCAAAGACATGATAATAATGTTATTCTTATAAAAAGAGGGGTATGAGAATACCCCATGAGTGCAAAATATGAAGGTTATGAGTGAGATTATAACAGGTTTAAGAGCGTGGGAAAAGGGATAATAGGCATTTTGAATCATAGGTCGAGAACCATGATAGTTTTGGAAAGAACCATGCGCCAAAAACTTGTATTGAACTCGCTTCCATTCGAATAACCCTGTAACCTATAGCATAAAATATACTACCTGACAATCAAGTTAATTCGTTAGGCATATCATAACTTCTAAAATATTCTTGAGTGGCAAGATGTTCAAATACATTTTCTTTGAATGTGTAGTAGTAACTCAATGGGAGTGTGTATGAATTTGCACAAGAAATTTCAAAATGAGGGGGAAGCCTAGAAATGCTTTTTCGTCTAAGTACTATTGACCGAAATTGTCGTCAACATTTTCAAACCAACAGATGTGTGTTTCTTACAGTGGCATGCAATCTTGAAACAATGAGATTATTATCCTTGATTTTTTGAAGGAAAGGGGAAAGGTTAGATAATGATAGGACTGAGGGTGACTTGATGTAAGACAAGAAGAGGTCGGGGGTTAGGTGGACCAGGTTATACAACAGGAGACACAATGGAGGTCAAGGGATTCATGGATAGAGACTTCATGGAATAACTCATGAAAAGTGGTAAGTATGAAAGGGTTTTTTCCTGTTGTATAACACAAAGGGACAAACTCTTTGGATATTGACAAAATGATTAGAAAGTTGGAAACTATTGTGGATGTGTGTTGAGGGGAAATCCCAAGATTAACACTGAGCATCCACAATGTGTATGCTGGAGGCATCTCAAAATGGAGGGGATGGAAAAAGGGAAAGAATGAATTGGGAATAGGATTGGCGATTGTGATGAGTAAGGATGCCTCGCATAGCAAGCGCATGGTAGACAAGGGAGGGATTGTGACAAATGAGGCAATTTGGTTCACCTGCAAGTCTTTTGTCCACCAAAATAGATTTGGTCAATCAGTCAAAAATATACAGATAGCCTTTAATATCACCAACCATTGCTCTATCACTTCTGACCATCAAAAGGGAAAAAAATAAAATAAAGTGAAAGGGACAAAAGAAGAATAACAAAGAAAAAATAAACTAAATAACTGCGAAATCAACCCAAAACTACTATACCCTTTTTTTTAAATTTTATTATTATTTTATTTATTTATTTATTTATGTACAGAGGAAAAGAAACCATTAGCTTGGACTCAGGTCGGATGAAATTTAGCGTAAAGGAATGTGTTACCTTTTTTTCATGCGGATCTTATGACTTTGAAAAAATTGCGCGTGGAGGGACTGCCAACATGCCAACCAACAAATGTGTATGATGAGGAGAAATGACTAATAAATACCCAAAAGAAACAATTCCCAACCTTTAAGACATGCCAACCAATAGATTCTTTGCATGTTATGTTGAAGGTATCGATTGAATCAGGTTTAAGATTTAGGGTTTGTGTGTCAAAGAGTTGGTCAATGAATTCATCACACAAATCAATATGATCTCTTGGAATCTTTCTATCAGGAATGGAGTCGTCATTATTCAAAGAGGATTCATAATATGGGTTTAAAAACATAGGGATTTTCTTAAAATAGTTATCATCATCGAAGTAAAAAGTGCACCTAGGAGGGACATGCCTGATAGTGTCAAGTTCCTTAACCTCTTTTGATTGAAACAAAGGATTAACAAAAAATTTATATACTTTAAGATCTTGATCGAACTCATGAATATATTCAAAAGAGGACTCATCACATGCATCATTAACGTTATGTTGGTCTTCATCAACTCATTTTGACCACTCATTAGCATCATCAAAAAGAAAAATGTGTCATAATTAGGTTTAACGTGTTTAAGATTGATTTCTTCAATTGTGTAATCAAATTCATTGTTGTATGTGCATGGATCAGAAGCTTGAAATGACAAATGATCTTGGGATTGAGTTTTTCCACAATGTTTAAGAAGGTTGGTATTTGGAATGTGGGATGTGGGTTGATCCTCAAGCATCATGATATAATCATGATGCTCTTCACATCCAGGTTCTCGACCACAAATAGTGAAGTTATTATAATTAGGCCCTAGGAGAGAGGGCTCCCAAGATATACTCCCAGCATGATTTGAAGATCGAGATTCAAGGAAGAACATGAGATCCTGTAAACTATTGATGACAGGGATCAAAGAAGACACATATATTGYRTGAATCGTGGATATCAAAGGCAAAACTTGTTCTACAAATTTGTTCTTCGAAGTCACAGCAAGTGGTTAAGGATAACTGTRGGTTTTGAAMATTATTTTCTTATAACCTCCATCGGTAAAGAGGAGGTAKAAGTTCATAATAATGCAACAGTGCATCCAAGTTAGTAGGGTTAATGGAAGTAGGAATTGAATTGTATGACTTGATAAACCTAAGTTTAAATGTAAGAATGTGTTCATTATCCTTCMTGTGTAACTGATTAAATATTTTAAGATGCTCATAAGGATTATCCAAATGCCCAAAGGTAKAAGTAAAMCAATAAGAAAGTTCAAACCAGGTAGAGATGCATCCATCAGAAAGGTTGGCAAATAAAGAAGCAGCATTACCCTGAAGGGAATTCATGAACAATAGCATGCAACTATTATTATCGTTAACTCCAAGGATGATGCAGCAATTTGAAAATGCACGAAGATGTTCAACCACTGTAACAATTCCATCGCCATGAAATAGAGGCAAATGGTTCTTGAATTTGTGAGGTAATGGATTAACCAGGTGAGAAAACTTCAAGGGAGTGGGCACAAACCACGGGGAATTGTTTAGGTCTTCTTCAAATTCAAAAATCCCATACTTGTGAATGACCTTCCTAGGGTTAGTAGTTGAAACCATAGGGTTACAACCACTAAACATACTTCTGATCAGTTGATACATTGAGGTCTATGAAAGATAAATGTAAATTCGAAAGAATTAAAACAAAATTATGAAAGAACCATTGAACGGTCCTCCCCAGTATGGTTGCCAAAAATATGTTGACGTCAAGGGACTAGAGAGTCCCCAACACCAACATTTCAACCTCCTGAGGGTCTAGGAAGGAAGAGACAGGAATGTCACCCTAATTTTAAATCCCCAAACAATAAGACACATTGAACTCCAGGCTAAATATCCTCTAACCTACAATCCAAGCATGAGTCCTTTCGCCTTGTATTTTACTTTTTAACAATATTTTATTTTTATGCGATTTATAATTTTATTGTTTTTATGTGGGATTTTATACATTTGAAATAACAAAATTAAATATACTAAATAAAATGCAAACAATAAAATTAAAAAAGAAGTCTTTTATCTTGTATTTATTTCAACAAAAAGTAACTAAATCAAAACTTAATTAAAAGGTAAAGGGAAGTTAGTGCTAAAGGGGTTAGTTAAAAGAGGAATTTGTTAAATGATAAACTAATTCATTAACTACCAAAATTATTTATAAACAATGTAATGCTTCGACATTTTATTTTCATTTAAGTTAAGACAAGATAAGTCACAAAAGAAACTAAACAAATGGATAAAAAAAGTGATCCAGATTATTTTTCGGCACGAAATGAGAGCGGAGATATAATAAATAAAATCAACAGAGATATATCAGATATCCAATAATATAGAATCAATGTATCAGAGATGCAAC
>JZKD02S2222526.1:2331-19800 GCA_000966675.3 Picea glauca | reverse complement strand
AGTTGTGTAAGAATGTATCTCACACTATAGATTATTCTTATGTGTAGTTGTTACATTATTATTTATGTTCTCTAGAACTGTTTGTCTAAATTTGTGAGCATAGGATTGTAGATGGTTGTTTTGTTGTTGGATTGTTCTGGGTTTTTAACCATTTACTCATATTATTGTCTTTATTTTGAACTAATTCATGGGTCATTGATAGGAGCAAGTGTGGTTCTATGCTTTCTTCCTAGTTACTATTAGTGTTGTTCATATGCATGCATTTTCATCATATTAGTTTCATTTCATTCTTTAATTTATAAATCATAAATGGTGGATCAAATCACAATCAATAAACCCCAAAATTAGTGATGCCTATCGAGCCAAAATGCAGATGGGTTCCCTATTCCAAATGGTGAGGATTCTAAGTGGAAATCATCACCAAGGGTAACCCCTATTGTTAACCATGGTGATTTCAACCCATCAACATGATGTACAACTTAAGGTCATAAAAAGAGAGTAATAATAAAAAAGAAAAGGATTGATCTAGGCTCATAATCAAGCACATAAATTTGTTGATGGAACCACAAAAGTAGGCATAGGACAAACCACTTCAATTTGATAATTTCATTATCGCTACAATGGGCATAGGAAAATTCCCTTGTTTAAAATACATGGATTTACACATTACAATTAGATTGCATGATGCTAAGGAAACTTCAATGAAAATAACAAATCTGGCTTCTTGCATTTTTAATGCCATTTATCACATCCATAATTTCCCATCTCCCATGTACTAGAAGCTATCATTTTTTTCAACACTTGTTGGAAGTATTAATGTTACAACAATATAAATCTTAACTGAATCTAGAAATGCCCTAGTTATGACTCAACTCACATAGATTACAGAGTAATCTGATCATGTTTATAGTCTTTCATCCTTTCCATTCTTGGAGTAAGTCAGACAAGCATGAGGTCCTTTTGATCATGCCTCCTCACATATATACCATATACCAATATTCACACATATATTAGCCTCTCAACTTCACAAAATGATTGAGCAGAGAAGGTATACATACAAGGGAAGAGATTAAAATGAGAGAATTGAAAGAAAAAGCTTAAAGACAATAAAAAATTAAAAAAAGATCAATGTATTGGAAGTGAAAATACCAACCTGACATATATACATGAGGCATTAGGGATATATGTGTGCTAGTGATATGAAAATGTGAATGTAAATAAACAAGGGACATTTGTTGCAAATGGAAAAGTGATTTGGTAAGTAAGTAACAACATTAAGTAAAGAATATATGAAATAACAAAAATAAAGAAAGTAAAATAGTAATGGTGAGAATGTGCAATTTGGGTAGGAATCCAAAATGGACTTGTTAGAGGAGAAATGATGGAAAAACTTTGGAATGTAGAAATGCCTCTTATTGCTTCCTTTATATCACATGGATATTTTTCTTCATTCTTTTGTCCCTTTCGAAGGTAAATGCTAGGGAGATGTGAAGAACCTTCAAGGAGGGGACTCTAGATATTCCAATGAAGGTTAGACCTTATCGTTCAATTATACCAATGTCAATTGTAACTTTTGGTAATCTCATCCCTTGATATTTATGTATTTTTAATTCTCTTGGCATTTTAAGTGGGATTTGAGTACAACTCCCCCTTTGTATAGGTGGAATTGGAACAAAAGTAGGATTTTCGGGGTCCAATGGACGACCAATGTACTAAATGAAGTTCACAACCACAAATGTTGGTAGTAGTGGTGGTTTATGATTTTCTTTGTAGAATATGGTAATAATTTGACCAAGTGATCCATTAATAAGGCTAGATGCAACCCATAATTTAGATTCTACTTGAGATTTCTAGATATAAACTATGTAAGGAGTTTAAGTTTTGAGATCACTTTTTGGCCAAGGCAGAGCAAGAATTTTGGATTCAATTGTTCATCTTCAAATGTAGAGGGAACATGGTTGTTGCTTTGATTATCATTTGAGAGCACTATTGAAATGCTTAAAATCTTTATCATTTGTTGATTATGTTTGGTGGCCATTTTTTTGTTTGCAAATAAGTGCATGGAAGCATGGAAAGTACACAACTCATCTTGAGAAAGGAAGGAGACTTCCCTTGACATGAGAAGGCTCCAATCCTCCAGAGAAGGTTCTACATTTCTGATGTTGTGAAGGATGTTCCTAAAGATGACTTGTGATGGGTCATCCCCTTGTTGATGAAATATAGTTTGTAGAGTGATCACTATGTTAAAATTATGCCAAAGTGTGGATCCATGGGATGCACTTGCATATAGTGGAATGTCCTTAATAGGTGGAAATTGGTTGAGGTCTCCAACGAGAATAATAGAGAAGACTCCAAAAGTTTTTTTTTTTTATGTAGAGGGAATGCTTCTCGAAGATGCTTGTCAATGTGGCCCAAAAGTGTAGGCCTTATGAAGCTCATTTTGTCAATGAGAATGTATCAAATATGCTTAAGGTCTTCTTGGAGGCTTGAAAGTGAGTTTCCTTCTAACGAGAGGAAATGCTTTATAGGAATGCAAAGGGCATAATGGATTGTAGACACTTGGATGTTGAAGGATGTGACACCAGTTGGAGAAAGAAATAACAATGGATTTTGAAGGAATTCTATAGTCGAGGAAAGTGTTTCTTTAATGCATGCAATCAAGTATGATTTTCCAGTACCTGCAATACCTTATACGATCATTCTTAGTGGAGGGTTGTTATCTTTGTTTGTGGAGTGCTTCAAGACAATGAAGAGAGATTTGAGTTGGGTGGGGGACAATGTTTTATAAGAGGGTGTATTGGAATAACACTATTGTGGAAGTTGGTGGTGTGAGCGATTGTTTTCTATGAATGGTACAACTATTTATTCCAAGTTGAAGAGGATAGATGTAGTATTTGAATTATGGTTGTTTTCAAATTCATGATGGCCCATCATGTCAAGTTCACTTATTTCAATGTCGTTGGTAGGATGGATTGGGAGAGAATTCCCCATTCATCCATGTCCATTGGATGCAGGGTTTGCATTTCATCTCCAAAAGCATTTTCTTGTGCAATAGGAAGAGGTGTAGGGGGTTTGTAGTCGACATGCCAAGGAGTGTATGCATTCTTGATTTGTGCCTAGTTTGCATTAATTTATTCATTAGAAGTGCCTATGTCTAATGGAATATTATTGAAAGGTTTATGTAGCATGATTTCACTCCTACAAAAATCTATGTATTGAGGGTGCATCTATTGTGGGTATCATAGAGTAGTTTGGTAAAACACAAACAATTTCCTTTGGCTGTCTTAATTTCCATTTTTCAGTTTTTCGATGAGTATCATATGACCAACATCTTTCAACATCTATAAGAGGTGTGGAATGTACCAAGCATGGATGAAAAATGTTTGCATCTATGAAGTTTGTTGTTGGGAAGGATGTGTTATTTTATGGTGAGATACACATATAAAAGTTTTAACTAACATTCAAGGAGAAGAAGGGGTGACTACTAATTGTGAGAGGGAATTTCTGCAACATATGGCATGTTTCTTGTGCTCCTATGTCACGGTCTACAAGTGTTTATGTAAGAAATTTGCGAACTAAGATTATTGAAGGATTGAGAAGAGGTGTAGCATGGTCAATTGTGTGAAGCATATGGTGAAATCTTTCATACTTTGTTTTTTTTTGGATGCATACTTGAAAATTTACTTTTGAACAATATGGAGGGAGAGGACTGGTTGGGATTCAACATTGCCATGCCAGATTAATAGGATGGAAGGGTTGTGACTATTTAGTCGGTCATCATTCCGAGTAGGGTTGTAGGTTTTATTGCCATGCTCGTCAATGAAAAGGTCAGACGAGGCATGTAACTCCCATGGTGCATTATAATGGCATGCATGGCTAGCTCCTTTCTTTCTCAAGCAAGTACTTTCTATGCATTTTGTGTGGCATTGAATGCAGTTGACTAGTTCTTCATAATCATGACTTGGATCAATTTTGAATATGTCTTATGTGCCTAAAAAGCAAGGATCATTAAGAATAGAGCGAAGAACAAAAGAGTTCCTGCAATGGGCATATTGTGGATTCCAAATTGCAATATACTAATCAAAGTAATCCTTAGTTTTTGCATTCTCAATTGCATTATCCTAGTCAAGTGTGTTCATATTAGGTGCATTATCCAACCATAGGAAACCATGAATATGTGTAGATCCTCTGTGTTGCCATTTATACCTATCAATGCAAGTATTGTTAGAAAATGTTGGTTTACATCAAATTTGTTATATGAATGATGCTAGTAGGAGGGTTAGAGAATAGACATGTACCAATAATCTTTTGCATGGAGGTATTTCTCTGAGACTCCATCACGAAAGATTATAAACCTCTTTTTTATTTCATTTTTGTGAACTTTATTTTTTTCAATTTTAATTATTAATACTAACTAAGTGCTATTGTAAATAAAATTATTATTATTATAACAAAATTCATAACTCAAACAAATCATTTTTTTTTTCCATATTCTGCTATGGGGAAGAGGAAGAGTATTAGTGTGAAACCAAAAAGGTTTTCTATGTCAATAATTCCAAGATGTACATACTAACGAAGATGTATATTTTGAATTTATTCGTCTTCATTTGAATTTTGAAAGATTAAAGATTGGAAATTGGGTACATAGCTTTTCAAAATAAAGTTGAACATGAATATGAAGTGCTTTTCACAACATTTATTGTCACTTGGAATCAATGCTTCCAAACATATTTCACTTGAATAAGATTTTGACATTTCAGAATTGTATTTAATAGAGTTATAATTTTAATTTTGTTTATTTATTTATTATAGTTAATGTTAAGGAAGTTTGTTTACACGTTGTTTATATTGTTTATGGGTAGTAAGGTAATTGGTCAATGTGGGGTTTAATTTCCATTTAATTAAATTCATAAAAAAATTATGTTCTAATATTAGTCAAAATAATATCAAAACTCTTTGCTTTGTGAATTTATTGAATGTTAAGAGAGATAAAATCTTTCAAGGTGTAAACTTTTCCTTACATTTTTACATTCTTAAAATTTTTTGTACCTTTAGAGATTTGATCCATCTGAACTCTTTTAAGTTGTTAGGCTCAGGGTTGAGATGAATATAAACCATTTTAACAAAAAATTAAAATCTAATTATAAATAAGAAAAAGAAAGAAGATTAAACAATCATCTACATTTAAATAGAAGGTATGCAAGTGGGGTCGACAAGTGAGGCTTGAGTGTTTTCCATTGATACACCACATGTGCAAGATTTTGCATGAGCATGCCGTGCTACTAGTATTGGGCATGCTAAGAAAATTAGTCTATTCCTTGAAGGTGCATTAAACCTCAATCTCCTCAAAGGTCCATTAAACCTCAATTCCGTTAAGAGTGGGAAACTAGCCATTGAAGAAATCGAAGGTAAAACAAAATTAAGGTATTATAAAGAGGTAATCCACTCCAATCTAAAAAATTGAAAGTACCAACATTGCTAAAATAAAAACAAACTTTCACAAGTTCCATAGTGAAATAGAGGATTAAACAAATCCTACAACATTGTGAGATAAAAGAGTTTGTCATCTTTACGATACGAAAAAGGTGGAAAATGAAAAGTACTTTCTCTTAAAATGTCCTACTTATACCCACTTAAAATGTCCTCCTTATACTCACATTAAATTTCATTTTCAAAATATTTATAATACTAATAATCTTCATAACTTATTAACTCACCAAAAAACTATATAGATTTAGAAAATTATTTTCCAATCTCTTCAATCATAAAAACAAAATATTAAAAAAATCATTATTTTTTATTATTTTTATTAAAACTTCAATAAATTAAAATAATAATTAACATAATCATATACAAAATAAATTATTTTATCAATTCTTATATATATAATTAATAATAATATTATTTTTAAATAAACTATTTTATCAACTCTTCCATACTTATTTTAGCATTCTTTTATATATATACATATAATTAATAATAATAATATTTTAATCGAACAAAGGATAATCCCTCACTAAATTTAAATACAATTTGAAATTGTTTATTATTATTATAATAATATAAAAGAATATTACAAAGGTGGTTGGGTGTATTATACTTTTATGAGGCTGAGGGTGACAAATAGAGGTAGGTAGTTGGGTGTGTTATACTTTTATGAGGCTTAGGGTGACCAATAGAGGTAGGTGGTTGGGATGTGTTGTACCTCTATGAAGTCTACGGTGGCAAGTAGAGGTATAACACAATGCAAAGAATCTTATTTATTTGATAGCATGAACTTTAGAGAATAGGATGATTAATACATGAATTTGTTTTGTATTAATATAAGAGTGATTTTGTATGGTATGATTTATTTTATATATGTATAGTTAATAAGATTATAATTATTTAGATTTTTAAGTTGGAAATCAGAAGGTGAAGGGGAAGATGTAATTATAGGTATAGATGGAATTGATGAAAAGGGATATGCATTTCAATTATAATTCCAATTGATGTTAACATGGAAGTTGAAAAGTGTTCATCAAATATATCGATGCATTTGTTATCTTTTGATTTAGATCATTGTTTTGATATTAGTTACTTATGGATCATTATTTATGTTAGGGTTTTTAGAATTTACATTTCAAGTTATACATGATCTTAGAATCTGAGTAGAAACAAGAAGCATCTTCATAGATTGAGTTATATAAGATAATGGGTGGTAGAGTCTCCTTTATAGAGTTTAGAATATTTGTTTAACTTGTAATTTTTTTTACATATGAATAGATGGGTAAATAAATCAAAATAATAATATTAATAATTGAAGTTAATAAATCAAATAAAGGGGTGGCATGAGCCAGAAGGGTTATAATCGACCCATGAGGAAATCAAGAATTAAGTTATGCATGGAGTTTGGGACAAACAACAAATAATCAGGCATGAGAGTTCGTCTTCTAAAAAAGTATTCAAATAGTAAAAAATCTACATTTTTTTAACATAATAGGAGACTAAAAAAAACACCATATGAAATATGATAAAACGAAAGCCTCAAAACTATAGCCAAAGTAATATTATCAAAAAAAAATCCATTTATAAATATCAAAAATCCATAAAGTCTCCTTCTTCCATGTCAGAAGGGAGAACAACAATCTGGCTAACTCACAAGCCAACTCAAAACTCACTTTGGAAAAATGGGTAATTAAAATAAATGAGATTTTGTCCCATCATTATATCCCTTATTATACCAATAGGCATGGTATATAGCTTTGAGTTAGGCTTGACTTTCTATTAGTTTATGGTTGACCATAAAATATACACCCCTTTATCCAAAGTTTTAAAAAATAATTATTTATTTTAAATTTTAAATCTCATTTATGTGATATCTTATTGGCCAAAAACTTTGAAGTCTTATTGGTGCCTTCACTTCCCCCAATGTTATTGTAATAAATATTTCTTGTTTTTTTATATATATTGTCAAAAGTTGGGGGCCCATCTTGTTAAATAAATAACCCTTTCTTTTTTGGCATGGATATGCATTTTTTATTGTTTTGGTTGTTCTCATTTAATGGGTACCTTTTTCCTAGGCACATTTAAATAAAATAAAATAATATTTTGTAGTTAGGATTCAAATGGATTGACAATTGTACTTTTTCTTTCACAATTATTTGAGTGTTAAAGTTAAAATAAAATAATATAATATTTTGTACAATTCAAAATTGATGGCATTTGTATTTTTTATTTTCACAATTTTTTTAAGGGTTAAACTTAAATATAAGTTTTATTTTTATATTACAAATTTTGAGTGTTAACCTTAAATATAAGTTTGAGCTTTTTACAATGTATAATCTAAATGTTTTATGAAATTGAGTTTTTTTAAATCATTCAAAATAATGTGAAGGGATATTGGTTATTATACTTGCTGCTTGTCGTGCTATATAGTATTGGATATGCTATTGATTGTCTATTAGCTAGGGTTCGACCAAAATAATTTTGAGCATTTTTAAAGGTTTAACATTACAATTTTAATTTTTTTAAGACATTTTTCTAAATTGTGATTCGTTGTTCAAATGCATCTCTTATTGTCGTGACTGCATAAGGATCTTCAATAGTTGCGGAAGGATCTTCAACGTCCTTTAATGAGATGACACTTGACTGTCATATTCAACAAATGAATTTGTTATTCACCTCGACGCATGCAGTGGATTCAATACAACTATTGTTTTATTTTATTATACCTGCATAGCGGCAGGTATACATTGCCATGCAACCTTGTTTAATGAAGCATCCCTCTCATCAAGCGTATGTCACACGGGTGTCAACTCAAAAGTGTGGTGACGTCAAAATAACATTGCTCCGTATGAAATTAATAACCCACACCCTCATCAACAAGATCATTCTTTCAAGTATGTTCGCTCTGCTCATGCTGAGCAGTTTTTCCAGGTCCGCGAGCCCTCTAGGCTCAATGGCAGGGAATTGGGATTCGGTGGATATGAGAGAACTCAAAGAGAAGGTATAACCATTCAGGTGGAATGTAATCATGAGGATGAATGGTAAATTTAAATACCACAAGAATTAAGATTGGAGGAGTAAGGACGACATGCTTTGACCTGAGGTGGAAGTACTCACTCATTATATAAAAATATGATTAATTTTAAAGAAAGAATTAAACACATCATAAGAATTACAATCATTTAGATAATCTTAAATTCACTTTCATTTTATTAATATTTTGAAAGATAGATAATTATATTTTAGTAAACCATCCATAAGATTGAATTATCATATTGGATAACGAGGTTTCCAAGATAATAAAATAAGAAAATATAACAATTAGAGTTAGTGGTATAATGGTAAGACTTAAATCATAGACATGATCTACTCAATTAAGCATGGTTCATTTGATTTTACAGTAAGATGTAGTTGCATAATTAACTTTAATCTCAACCATCTATTTTTTGTCGACATCATTTTCTCCATAAACATTGTTATACCCTCACTAATTCCTCTTAAAACACTAATTCCTAGTTTCTAATATGCAAACTAAACCTCTTTATAATTAGCAAGTATGTTATACAATGTAGGAGATATCATTACTCATTTTTTATAACCACATTCTAATATTTAACATAATCCTTTTTCTCGAATTTCCCATAGCCTATAGAAAATGGTTTTTAGTTATGATATTAACTATTTTCACACTATAAAACATTAAGCTTAAAATAGTTTTATACTTTAATATTAGTTTATGTTAAACTTAGTTTATGTTAAAGTTGTTTATAAAAAAACTACGTTATAAATCAAACTTCGATCTTTATATCAACTGTAATGAAATGAATTCTAATGTTAACTCTCTAATTACAAAGTTATGTAAGATAATAAAAACTTTTAAAAGATTAATTTGACATTAAAAAGAGCGAAACTAATTTATAATAATAATAAAAAATTAATTTTAAAATAGTAATGGAACATCAAATTGATGTTTAGATCTCTTTGTTTATGGGATAAGAGACCTTCTTTATACAATAATTTGACTATTAAAATCTAGAAAAATATACAAACCCTACCCCTTCTAAATTTGTACCCATAAACTTTTAAAAAAACATAAAAATATTACTTACCTAAAATATACTCGCATATTAATTGCATGCTAATTTAAATATATACTCACATATATCCATTAATCAAGGATACAACTACTTTCGAACTTATTAAAGTTGGTTCTCTTCCTCGTGTCCCCACACTAAAGTAGTTATTAGTATTCAATAATGGCTTGATATTCACATGGCCCGCCCTAAAGAGTTCACATGCAATAGCCATGGCACAGTACGCATCCCAGCGAAATAACTCTTACATGTTATTGGATGAGGGATGACGAACTTATAGCTGAACTTGAAGCGAGGATTAAGCCTCTCTCATGCACAAACCAAAAGTAAAAAGCATAACTAACCTACTTTTCAAAGGTTGGGTCAGAAATCAATCCCACCTTAAACCTAATCTATATTTATTGATTTTAAGTTGAGATGGATTTATCTAGTTCAATTATAATTAATATTTATATTACAAATAAAATAAATAGTTTGTTGATTTTTGAAAAATAAATTAATATTATTTTTATTTTTTTAAATGTAATTAATTTAAAGTTGAGATAGTTTTATCTTAATTTATTTATAATTGTTATTTAGTTCTCAACTATATTTGGATATGGCATTGAGGATACGACGCCTAACCATGTAGGTAGAGTAGTCATCAGTTGTATCTAGATAGATGGTGGCATCACACCCTATATACGTACGACCTCCACCCCTCTTATATAATTCTCTATTTGTTCTATCTTTCTTTCTTAGCTACTAAAAGAGCTAATGGTTATTAGTGTTTGCAACTATTTCCAA
Source organism: Picea glauca (assembly GCA_000966675.3). Classification (NCBI taxonomy): domain Eukaryota; kingdom Viridiplantae; phylum Streptophyta; class Pinopsida; order Pinales; family Pinaceae; genus Picea; species Picea glauca. The sequence continues at coordinate 9,433 of JZKD02S2222526.1, read as the reverse complement.
AAAATCATATTTGTCCTATTGAGTGATCAATTTCCACTCACATTGGTTGATCCATTTCGTCAAAGAGTGGATTGATGGATTGATCAAGAAAAATATCAGTTGACTCAACAATTTTCATTAGCTTAGTTACCCTAGTTACAACAACAATTGCATGAAATATTGTAAATAAAATAAATAATTTATTATTATTATTATTATTTTGACAAGAACTAAGATAATATATTAAGCAAAAATGTGTGGCCGTAGCACACTGGGAAGTACAAAAGTTACACCAATTTTCTCTAGTTGATCCATCCACCATAACAGACCTACCACTATCTTATCCTTCTTTATATCAGTCTGATTTTTACAAAAGTTCAATACATTCCAAAATTTTTGAGTATATCTACGATAAAAGACACCTAATATGCATATTGTTCTAAAAAACATTAACTACTCGACTTATTGGTTTGACTAGGATCTTTTGCTTCCATATCTTCCTATTCTACTGGTTGATTCAAATCAATTCATGAATAAGTTGTTGTGGGAGAGGAATCATTGTTGGAGGGAGAATCTACTAGAATTGGAGGAGGCGACACTCTCTGAAACTGCAGTTGCTCCACCTGGCTTCAAATAACATCCAACTCATCATGTTGTTGTCTCATTGCTTCTCTCTACTGGATGATAATGTCTAAGATTTGGTTAACCCGAGCCAAAAGAGAATGGTAGTCCACCTGCAATTGCCTCACTTCTTGTTCCAGGACTTTCGTAGCAGAAACCAAGGCTTGTATGTTTGGGTTTCTTCTCGGCATCGATGTTGTTATGATTTTTGGTGTCTGATTGAGGTGCTTGGGAATCATTTCTCCGCAAATGTACTTGGGTTCCTCCCTCCAACACTTGAATGGAGACTGAGACCCTGATCTCACGTCTATCCCTATAGATTGAATGCCTTCACCTTCCCTTTCTCCTTTCAACCCTGCAACTTTCCAGGGTATTCACCAAGAATGCGTCTGCCACCTCTGCAAAATGAATTCAATCTTCACTCTACAGCCACCCAACGAGCAATTTCTTGATAATGCATTATAACATTTATTAACACCCTTGCTTGTGTTGACTTTGAATTCAAAATTTCTAACAAAGTGAGCCAATACCACCATATCAATTCTTTGCATGTCATCCTAGATCAAAATTGTTGTGCTCACATGCGAACTAAATCCCCCACTCATCAACATGATTACATTCCACCTTGGAGGGAGTATGATCTCGATGTTGATTTTAGTCACCACTCTATCCAAATTCCCTTCCATTGTTTCTGAAGTGATCCCTGACTTGAGAGCCCTTCGTTGCACGAGCAGAGCGATCGCATTGGAGGAGATGGTTTGAATGCCACAAATATGAAATGAAAATTCCATACGAAGTTTGTTTCCTATGGTGTCACAAGGATTTCAAATTGACACCCGTAGGACATGCACTATTTGGTGTGTTGCATTAATTAAGGAATTTGATGATGGGACAAATTCCCATTAACTATGATTAACCCTTTTGACAACGTGATTGTTGAATTGGCATGTGAGTCGGCTAAGCAATTAGTCTCATTTTTGACATGGAAGAATGAGACTTTAGAAATATCGGTGATTTCAAAATGATTTTTTTTTCATAATGTTGCTCTGTCTAGTGTTTGGAGATGTCCCTTTAATCAAACTTCTGATGGTGTTATTTGAATTGCCCACTATGTATAATTGTTGCAGATGCAAACCTTTAGCTAACTGGATTCCCTTGAGACTGACATATTCTTCTACTTGAGTGTTTGTCACTTGCCCCAAGCTCCATGCATAATGTAATTCTTGATTTCCTCTTGGGTCGATAATGACCTCTCCTGCACCTGTTGCCCCATTATTATTATTATTATTATTATTATTATTAAATTTATGAGTATAAAATTTAGTGATAAATTGTTAGGTGATTGAAATTAATATTGAAATTTGAATTGAAAACCTTTAAACATGAACGAGGCCAAGTGATAACATAGAAATATCCCATGTGACACAACTATTTGGCAAAATGACATATAAACAACATTCCCTAGTATTCTTTTTTTTGGCATTACATAAACATACAAATAAATGAAGCATTGAAAATCATTCTCATACAATCACATCAGTTCTCTCCCCACAATGAAAGATATAAGTTTGGAAAGGAACATTAGATTAATGTATGCTATTTTAATTTTTATGGGAAACAATGGGAGGTGGAGAGAGAAATAAAGATAAAACTTTGAAATTTCGAAATTTTGAAATTTTGTCATAATAAATTATTGTTTAAGTATAGAGGGGCTTATGCACTGCAATATATTAAACATTATTTTTGAGACTAATTGGGTAGAGTAAGTAATTAATTTATGACCTATATTCATGATCATTAGTCACAACTTGTTGATGTTTGTAGCACCGGACAAGTACTTCCACATTGGTTTTGTGTCTAACATGTGGAAGCCGTCTTTAATACATCTCAAGACTTAGGAAATTGACTTTATTAAAGTGATGATTAAAGTGACTGCCTTCTTATAATTAATTGAGTTTAATTTAATTAAATGCCTAAATTTTTGGCATTAGTGAAATAAATTAAATCCTAATCATTGATCTAAAGTGTTGGTGAGATCTAATCTCATCCATTTATCAGTTTGGAGATCTAGGGTTTTGGATTTAGGGTAAACTCAACATAATAAAAGGTTACTAAGTTGAGAGGAGAAGACACACACAAAGTGAGGTAGTGAGATCTCATTGTCTTGGGTGGAGAAGGACTTTCATCAAAGTGTGTAGGCGCAAGGTCTGAGGAAGGGAGAAACATACAACAAAGGAGTAGTGACCAACAAGATCGAAGTACAAATCTTGATGTGTGATAGGTTATTTTGTTGTTTTGTATTTTTCCTTAGAGGGGCCATTATCCCAGGACAAGAGCCTAGATTTTATCATAATAAAATCATCACAATATTGGTTTTCCCGGGGGCATTTACCCAGAAAATATGTGTGCAAATGTGTTTGGTTTCTTGTCTTGCTTCCGTTGATTTATTTATATAAATTGTTAAAACTCATTCATGTTTTATATTTAATAAATCTACATAATAAGTTTATAACAAGAAGGTATTTGCTATGAAATAAATTGTCGAGTGATGGGTTGCTGAAATTTAACATGGTATCAGAGCTGAGACTCTGAAAAAGAAAACCAAGGTTGCACATTGGGAATTTTTTTTATTGTGCAGGTCGCACTTAAATTCAAAAATAAAAAAGGGAAGGAGTAATTGTACAAACTGTAGAGACATCGTACATTTGTACAACCATGTGGAACTACAGGGTGGCAGAGGGAGCAGGTGTTGGGTGCGTGCAGAGGGAGCAAGTGTTGGGGGGTTGTGGGGACTATGGAGAAGTGTTGTGCTGCAACCACAACCACAAGCCACATCCACAACTGCAGTTGCAACCACAACCAAAACTGTAGAAACCACCAGGGCCACAGGCAACCACCGATGAATGTCATAGTTAGTATTCAGATCTGAATCTCATGTTGCAGTAGATGAATTTATGTTAGTAGGTAGATGTTGTTATAATGGTTAATGAAGTTTTGTTGGGATAATTGTGTCAATGGTCAGAACTAACATCTAGCTAGAGTTAGCCTAATAAATGGGTATTCGAGGGTTAGCAAGCGAGTAGATCTAATGCCCCTGAGAGAGAGAGAGGCATATCCCATCCCATGGTTGCATACACCTGAGTCTTGCGACCACCCATTGAATCCATCTCGAGTGAGACTACGCAGTGCACTATGTGCATTGTGTTTCCTTCTGGTATCCATAAGGGCCGATGGTCGAAGGGTTGTTGGTAATCCTGTAGTTAGAACATGGGTCAACCCATAGCAGCCAACATCATGCTTGAAAGATAAGGCACATTATTTTCAATAGTTTGTATTTCCCATTAAAATTTTGATTTGGATATGACTGCAACCAATTTGAGGTTTGAGGATAGGTTGGAGGGTGAATCAAACTTCATATGTTGGAAGGCAGGGGTCACATTGATTCTAACACAATCATGACCCCACCGATAGATCCAAAGGACTTGGCTGCCCATGAGTTGAAGGATGTGAAATCTAGGAGGATCATCTTAGATGCGAAGAAGGATCAATTGATTCCTCACCTATCCAAGAAGAAGTCAGCCAGGGAGATGTTTGTAGCTTTAACGAACCTTTTCTAGAGCAGTAATGCAAATAGAAAGATGGTGTTGAGGGAAAGGCTCATAGACACCAAGATGACCAGATCATATACAATGAACAATTGTCTCATCATGATCACTTAGGTACATGATCAGTTGGCAATTGTTGGGGAAGTCATGATAGATGAAGATTTGGTGAGGATGACCCTAAATGGTTTCTTATAAGCCATGGGCCCCATTCATCAAATGCATTGTGGCATGAGACACACTTCCCAAGTTTAACAAGCTATGGGATGATTTCATCTAGGAGGAGATTCAAGAGGAATCTCTAGCATGCCAACATGTTGGTGATGATGAGAATATGGCTCTTGCTAGTTAGACAAGGAGGAGTAAGGGGAATACAGGCGAAGAGTCAACTCCACAAGATGGAAAGAAGAAATATTTGAGAAAAGTGAAGTGCTTTGCATGCCACAAGAGTGGCCACTATGCTTCATAGTGTCCTAAATGAAAGAAAGGGAAGGCTAAGTCTCAGCAAGTAGCAACATCTGCATAAAATAAAGTCAATGAGTTTGTTAACAAGTTTGAGAAGGATTTCTTGTTGGTCTCTTGCATTTCTGACATAGTTTCCAGTAGTGTCTGGTTCATGGATAGTGGGGCTTCTCATCACATGACGGGGACACATGAGTTGTTCACTAGTTGGTCAAAGACAGACTCAAATTTGCATGTGGAGCTTGGTACCAATGCCAAGTGTGGTGTAGAGGGAGTTGGGATAGTCATGCTCCAACTAGAGTCATGAGATTATTTGGAGGTGGCATATGTGTTGTATGTCTTAGAGCTGAAGATGAATTTGCTCTCACTCTCGACTTTGGAGGACAAGGGTTTTGCAGTCTTGTTCCAAAATGGAAAAGTACTCATACATTCAGAGGGAGCTAGCCTTGACACAATAGTGAGAATTGGTGTTAGAGAGGGAAAGGTATACAAGTTGTAGGGAAATCTTGTAGGTGGATCCAAGAGGATCTTGGATCATGGATCGATTTCAGTGATAAAGGATGAGGAATAGGAGGATCCTGGGGTGAGCAGAGTTCACAAAATTCCAGTGTGAGGAGTCAACCTTTAGATGGGAAGAAGGAGTTATCCCCTTCTAGTTATGTCAGGTAACCCATTTGGTATGCGCTGACATTGATGGATGCTCAAGAGCATGAGGAGGTGTCTAGGAGTACAGACATGGAGAGAAGGTCTCTGAAGAAGTGTCCATACTTAAGGGCACTAATGTGTAGCGTCACCGATTTTGAGACTTCCAATGTTTAGGGAGAAGCTGACCATCAAGGTTGGAGGGATTCCAATGTGTAGGATGATGTCTGTGACATTGTGCCAGGGTTGGAAGGAGAACCACTTCTAGGTGGCTCTTCGAGAAGTAACTTCCTAGCTAAGAGGGAGTGTTGATGTTTGTAGCATCGAACATGTGCTTCCACATTAGTTTTGTGTCTAACATGTGGAAGTTGTCCTTAATACCTCTCAAGACTTAGGAAATTCATTTTATTGAAGTGATTATTAAAGTGAATGCCTTCTTATAATTAATTGAGTTTAGTTTAATTAAATGTCTAAGTTTTTTACATTAGTGAATTACATTAAATCCTAGCCATTGATCTAAAGTGTTGGTGAGATCTAATCTCAATCATTGATCATTTTGGAGATCTAGGGTTTTGGATTTAAGGTAAACTCAACATTATAAAAGGAAGCTAAATTAAGAGGAGGAGACACACACAGACCGAGATAGTGAGATCTCATTGTATTGGGTGGAAAAGGACTTTCATCCAAGTGTGCAGGGTCAAGGTCCGAGGAAGGGAGCAAGGGACAACAAAGGAGTAGCGTCCAACAAGATTGAATGATAGATCTTGAGGTGTGATAGAATATTTTGTTGTTTTGTATTTTTCCTCATAGGGGCCATTATCCTAGAACATGAGCCCATATTTTATCATAGTAAAATCATCATGCTATTGGTTTTCCCTTAGGGCTTTTTCTAGGGGTATTTACCCAACAAAATGTGGGTGCAAATGTGTTTGGTTTCCTGTTTTGCTTCCACTGATTTATTTATGTAAATCATTAAAACTCAACAATGTTTTTTATTCAATAAATCTGCGTAATAAGTTTATTACAACGATGTATTTTTTGGGAAATAAATTGTTGGGTGCTGGGTTACTAAAATTTAACACATTTGACCAATAATTTGTCCACTTAGCACTNGTTTTAAATAATAATAAGCATGACATGCAAACTTCCATATCTGAAAAGGTATTGCCCTACAAGAAACCAGAGGGTACGGAAAAATGTGTTGACAATCTAAAACAAAACTAAGATACGCAAGGATTATTAAAGGGAGGTATTTCTCATCACGTGATACAAATTAAGTGAGTTTTCTTTATAAAAAATTGTGTGGAATTTTTCGAGAACATAATTTCATGCTAATATAAACAATTAAATTATTTTATGGCATTTTATTATTAATTAGCTTAAGGCACTTTGTTTGCTTTAGACGGTGTGTTTCAACAAACACGGAGTGTGTTATAAGTAATGTATTTCAATGGACGAGAATTAAGTGATTTTGATATTTATCTTAAAAGTAAAGTTTACTTCTAATTTATTAATTAAAATAAACAAAATACATATTCGTATAAAATTAAAATAAAGTGTCTAGCTATTATAATAATAAAAAAATAAGTATCATATTACATGGTCGATGATAGAGTGAAAAAAGCAAAAAGGAAATTTTGGCTAAGGAGACCATTTTATACTAAATTTATGAATTCTTTTGAGATTGGTAATTTAATTTATAATAAGAAAAAAATAAGGGTTGCATGGTAGCTTAGTCCCTGTCAAGTAAATTTGGAAATATAGTGTACCTAGATGGGTTCATTGAACTAGTTAGA
>JZKD02S2222525.1:437028-458305 GCA_000966675.3 Picea glauca | reverse complement strand
CAAATAGCAAAAACTGCCCCAAAAACAAAATGTGGGGCGCTACCCTGAACCTTGTTGGCTCTGGGCTACCACCCCAAGTCGAAGGTTGCACATAACCAAGTGGGGCCAAACCTGGGCCCCCCCTAGGAAAGCGTCCAACACACACGACACAAAGGGTGAAGGAAGTTGGGATCATCTGATGCAATTGTCGAATCTGACGCGCTCACACACACACACACACATGCAAATAATATAACACATACCCAACAATGTTGGATGTTTGCATAGGATCAACACTAAATTGTTGGGATTCCATCTTTCCATAGATATTGGAGTAGGTTGATATTTCCATAGGAGGTGGAGGGGGAAGAGTGAGTAGCACTAGAAGAGGTTCCAACGACCTTAGGAAAAATAGGATTTTTATATGCACATACTCCTCCTTATTATTCTTCTTTTAATCCTCCTCTCTTTTATTTCTTGGGCCCTAGTTCTTCTTCACCATCTCCTCCTTTCGTTTTTTATTTTCTTTCTCTTGTCTTCCTTGTCCTTGTGTTCCTCCTCATGTACTTCTTTCTTTTTTTCTTTTCTTTCTCTCATGAACCTTACCCGTGTATTTGTCCCCATTTGTCTCAGTAGAATTTCAATCTCCCACCACCAGAGATATTAGGTCCTATTAGATTTGTCAATAGGTTTTTTGTTATTGTGGAGGAGGGTTATTTTCCTATTACTCCTTTCCTTCATTGCTAAAATTCGTGGGGGCTAAAGGACCAAGAGCATGTTCCCTTTGCCCAAATCTACCATCATTTTCTTGAATTCCCTATCTTGTTCCTTAGCAAGCATGAAGGTGGATTAGAAGTCATCCATTTTATTGATAGGAGTTATTTTGTAATGTGATTTACCTAGGCCTCAAGACCTTTTCTCTTCTTTGGGCATCTTCCAAGGACCTTGCTAAAACTTTCCTATCCCTCATATGGTCTTGAATCCCATAGCATTGGCCATCAAGCATCCATATTATATGTGAGGTTACACTCACTCTCTCCTTGGGTAATTACTTGGGATATAGTATTTTCTTTCTCTTGATCCTCTCCTTCTATTTGGGGAAATCAAACCCTCACGAATTCTAATGCATCCCCATCATCCTCCTAGAATTAATAATACATTTTGGAGACTTCTACATCATTAGAAATTGAGACATAGGGATATTTTTCATTTTTTAGATAGCTCCTTATAACCCACCAAGAAACCCTTTATGTTTTTCAAAATTTTCCTCAACAAACTTATCCCTTTGATCATGGGCCAGTGCCACAAATTTAGTGCCATAGTCCATAGAGCATGCACCTTCCTTCTTATAAAGTGTATAATAAGAGGGCACATCAGGTTTTTATATCTATAGGGTAGCCAAGGCTTGTGTAGTAGCCTCCTCTAGATTATTCCCCTCAATAGTCATGATTTCCCATACTTCTAGTAAGGATCCTCCATTGGCCATTTTTTCCTCCTAGCCTACTTTCATGATCCTTAGGCCTTATGGTATTTTTCCCTAGCTTAAGGTGGGACAAAATGGGATCATACTTCTAGGGTTTATCCAAGGGAAATTTCACGGTCTTAAATATCTTGTTAGCCTCTTTACTAACCTTGGGGTAGATGAAGGCATAACCCCCCATGAAAATAGGGTAAGTGATATATACCTTCTTCTTCAACCTCAAAAAATATTTCTCATCTACTTTGAACAATTGCCTCACATATTATAGAAAAACCATTATATGGGTTAAAAACATGGGCAACCCATAAGGAGCTAGGTTTTACTCATAATGATTATTGCAAAGTCCTCCCCTAGGAACCAATCTCCACTTCTTATCTTATATCCCACTTAGAGACAAGGCTTGAACTCTCCTAGAACTCTATCATTATTGACATATATATATATATATATATATATATATATATATATGAAATTATTTATGAAATAGGTTAGGCACGTGTTTTTTGCATATTTATTTACATGGAAATTAGTCAATACACCTATTAGGTTCCCCTTCCTTATTGACCTTTTCCAACCGCAAGTGATCCATAGGGGGTGCTTGGTGGAAGATGTATAGGTAAACCAAATTAGAAGGAAAAATGAACAACTTATAAATCTGAAATTTCATCAATTGGTCCCTCGTGGAATTGGATATGGCTTTGGCATATTTGAAAGTGGGAACTTTATTTGGAAGGCCATGAAAGTGGTCTAAGATGGCCAATATTGGTTCATCCACAATTAGATCATCCTCTCGGCCCAATATGAAGGGAAAGAGGGTAATTGACTCTTGGACCCATTTGGGGAATTGCTTGATTCAAATGGAGGTGGTCAGTTTGGTAGGGGGCTATCATATGGCCATATGTTTTGGATCAAATAGGACCCTTGGATGTCAAAGGGGCTAATGTATCGGGTCTTTTAGGAGTAATGGGGAATATGAATCTAGTTTGGTTAGTGGAAATGATAGACGAGGAAGACAGATTGAAATTATGAGCACAAAGACTCATGAATTCAAGGAAGAGGTAGGTGTTGAGGGTGATGTGTTGGGCTAACCTAGAGGACCAATAAGGTGTCAACTCAATTTTTTGCATGAACTAGTAAAAGGAATTTGGGTTATCAATTTATTGGGTGTGGAAAACTATAATGCAAGGTTAGCTATCCTTGCAAAACTGTCCAGAAAAGGCGGTATTCTAGAGGAAAACTTGTCTCTCATGTCCGAGTGATAGCTTGAGGACTTGGTAGAGGATTCTTCATACCTGAAAGTGACTTTATTAACTATTATATTTGGAAAATATGAAATAACATATAACAAGGAATCTAACTGGTGTAATACCCTATACAAATCATCAAATAAATCAGTAAATCAAAGAATGTAAGAAATAAAAGAGACAAGAGAGACAAGGTTTACATGGTAAAACCCCAATGTGGGGAAACATACATGGAAGTTGACCTATTCTATTCTTCAAATAAACCCTCCAATCTTATAATGAAAGAGCATCCCCACATATGCATTACCTCACATTACATTTTCACACCTAAAGGGCATCCTTCTCCTCGATTATATATGAGAGAGTGAAATGAGAAAAATTCCCATAATGCATGTGTGATAAACCATTTTTACTAGATAGTTAAGGAATAACTTTACAAAATGCCATAGGCATGTACATGAGACCACTAGGAAATCATTAACACATTCAACATTAACTATGAGTAATTTTACCAGTTTCTTCTTTGAATTTAGAATTCAAAAGGGAGGTGAATGGTCAAAATTACCCAGATAGATGCTTAGATATAAATGACATTTTAAGTTGTTGGTTCAAATGGTACAAGAAGCGTCAGTTTCATGAGGTCAGATCATTGAATATTTACAATTCTTTTTTTTCATTGGAGCTCACAATCTTATTCTAGACTTTATCAAATGTGGAAAGGAGAGGCCTCTTTAGTATTCTTTAAAGCCAAAATCTTGTAGTCATGTGGCCATTAAAACCACAATCTTCTTCTTAATTGGAAAATTTGTGTAAATTTTGCTAATCACCAAGTGGGTCTTGATACATGGCATTTCCTTATTGGGCAAGGAGATCTAGGATATTTAATCTTAACCAAATATCTAATATTATTGGTCATCATTGATTTCGTGGGTGACACACGTTTTAACACTGGGAAGGAATCCTTCCCTATTGATGGATTGTAAACCATAAATCTATATTAGAAGGGATGATTTGGGTCATTTGTGGCACTTTAGTGATCTTTGTTATGAATAGGCTAAGTTTCCCTACAAATGATCATAGGTTGTTGATCTTGATCAATGGGGCTATTCTCAATCATCTGTGGCATGCAAGATACCATAATTTTTAACACTAGGGAGGCATCCCCCACCAATGGTTTCTATACCATTGATCTTCATCTATGGGATGATTTGGTCCATTTGTGGCAATGTTATTACCTTGCTCATTTTCCTCCCTTAACTTTGCACAAATGTCTTAGAGTCGACATTCATATCTAGTGGGGAGAATCCTAACTATTTGTTACGTTGCAATATTTTACACTAGAGGAACAATCCCCACTAATAATATTTGTACTATAGATCTCTACTCGCAAGGGAAATCCTATTCATTTGTGGCTCTTGGTATGCTCCTTACCAAAGATCCCAAGGGATTTGTGTAATCCTTGCTAGCTTTATCTGGGAAAATGAGATGTCCATTTTTCATGACATCATTGGTATGTTTACCTTTCTACTTCCCCAACACCCTATGGATAGATGTGAGTTTTCGATTTGATTATGTGAGCATGATCTTGGCTTCCATGATAATGTCAAATGTTTTAAAGCAGGTTTACGTTGGGGTTGTGAGCCACTTACTACTGCTAATGTTCTTTCATCATCATTGTTGATTTGTTTGTAGTCTAATAAAATCCCCTCCTTTACCCAAGACCGTGAATATGTATGTTGTCTTAGGATTTTGCAAAAAATATATAGGTGCTTAAGGTAAGATGCCATACATAGGGGTTTCTAGGGCCTATAATGCCTAGGTGAGTTTTCTCAAAGGATAAATGAGTAAGGAAGTATGAGATTTTAGGTAGAAACACGAGAATTTAAGGGGTCTAAAGGAAATATCCTAAGCTATGATAGTTCATATGTGTGAACTTTTCTTCTCATTGCCTTAATGGAAATGCATGTTTACCTCCAAATGTGTAACCACAAATGCATATAAGTCATCACCCACACCTTCTTTAACACCATGGAGTGCAACTCTATCTTCTCTACCATCTCAAGTTTACAAACTTATTATGCTCTACTTTGTAATGACCTTCATATTCATGTTTCATTTCCACCCATTATCAATATTCATCTTCTCCAAATTAACAAACATAAAAACAAATGACCAATATTAAAATCTACACAAACCAACAACCACCAACTATCTATCAAAAATATTGTAATTAACATAAATTTAAAACATTCCCGATTGAATAGAAATAAAATATTTAACTTTTAACAATTGTAAATTTTCAAAAAAATATTCCAATATAATAGAAAAAGCAACAAATAATAAATATATCTCCAACATATATCGCATCATACTATATGAAACCATCATAATAAATTGAAAATCTCTATTAACTTTGTCCCTAAATCCCAACTTGAATCCAAAAACGGCATGCATTTGGTTACGTAGAACGAACCTACACCATAAATGAAATAACTATGAAAAATAAAGAACCTACATGCAACAATGCTGAATGAATTTAGTTGGGACCTCTAACTCTTCTATGAAAATTGAAACTATGACCAAAAAACAATTATAACAATACAAATTTCTCTTTGTATAAATTTTTTTTCCTTAATGTGACTGTATGGAAAAACAATTTTTATTATAGTTGATCACGTAATTATGTACATTAAATAAAATAAAGTATAAAATACAATACATATCGTCGATATGTCCGAGTGGTTAAGGAGACAGACTTGAAATCTGTTGGGCTTCGCCCGCGCAGGTTCGAACCCTGCTGTCGACGACACCGTCCGTTTTAGTACTACGTCGCCCACCTGAAATCAATTCTCCATTTTTATTCTGAGATTTTGTGTAATGACCATTATCTTTTGTTCAAATTGTCAGATATTGTCTCGCCTTGTATCGAGCATTTATTGAATTTACTGAATTCTTCCTATATCAAATCTGTACAATGGATTGCCAAGTAAAATTGTTTATGATGATTTAGAAGTTACAGGTTTAAATTCCGACGACTAAGATATTTACATTTCTATAGATTATAATAGTCAAATCCCTGTTTAAGGTGGGTAATCAAATCTGGGTAATCAAATCTGTACAATGAATTGCCAAGTAAAATTGTTTATGATGATTTAGAAGTTACAGGTTTAAATTCAGACGAGTAAGATATGTACATTTCTATAGACAGTCAAATTTCTGCTTAAGGTTGGTAATCAAATTTGTACAATGAATTGTCAATCTGTACAATAAATTGCCAAGTAAAATTGTTTATGATAATTTAGAAGTTACAAGTTTAAATTCAGACGTTCTGTAGACTATAGCAGTGAAATCCCTGCTTAAGGTTGATAATCGAATCCGACGAGTAAGATATGTACATTTCTATAGACTATAGCAGTCAAATCTCTGCTTAAGGTTGGTAATCAAATTTGTACAATGAATTGTCAATCTGTACAATAAATTGCCAAGTAAAATTGTTTATGATAATTTAGAAGTTACAAGTTTAAATTCAGACGTTCTATAGACTATAGCAGTGAAATCCCTGCTTAAGGTTGGTAATCAAATCCGACGAGTAAGATATATACATTTCTATAAACTATAGCAGTCAAATCTCTGCTTAAGGTTGGTAATCAAATTTGTACAATGAATTGTCAATCTGTACAATAAATTGCCAAATAAAATTGTTTATGATAATTTAGAAGTTACAAGTTTAAATTCAGACGTTCTATAGACTATAGCAGTGAAATGCCTGCTTAAGGTTGGTAATCAAATCCGACGAGTGTCAATCTGTACAATAAATTGCCAAGTAAAATTGTTTATGATAATTTAGAAGTTACAAGTTTAAATTCAGACATTCTATAGACTATAGCAGTGAAATCCCTGCTTAAGGTTGGTAATCAAATCCGACGAGTAAGATATGTACATTTTTATAGACTATAGCAGTCAAATCTCTGCTTAAGGTTGGTAATCAAATTTATACAATGAATTGTCAATCTGTACAATAAATTGCCAAGTAAAATTGTTTATGATAATTTAGAAGTTACAAGTTTAAATTCAGACGTTCTATAGACTATAGCAGTGAAATCCCTGCTTAAGGTTGGTAATCAAATCGGACGAGTAAGATATGTACATTTCTATAGACTATAGCAGTCAAATCTCTGCTTAAGGTTGGTAATCAAATTTGTACAATGAATTGTCAATCTGTACAATAAATTGTCAAGTAAAATTGTTTATGATAATTTAGAAGTTACAAGTTTAAATTCAGACGTTCTATAGACTATAGAAGTGAAATCGCTGCTTAAGGTTGGTAATCAAATCCGACGAGTAAGATATGTACATTTCTATAGACTATAGCAGTCAAATCTCTGCTTAAGGTTGGTAATCAAATTTGTACAATGAATCGTCAATCTTTACAATAAATTGCCAAGTAAAATTGTTTATGATAATTTAGAAGTTACAAGTTTAAATTCAGACGTTCTATAGACTATAGCAGTGAAATCCCTGCTTAAGGTTGGTAATCAAATCCGAAGAGTAAGATATATACATTTCTATAGACTATAGCAGTCAAATCTCTGCTTAAGGTTGGTAATCAAATTTGTACAATGAATTGTCAATCTATACAATAAATTGCCAAATAAAATTGTTTATGATAATTTAGAAATTACAAGTTTAAATTCAGATGAATAAGATATGTACATTTCTATAGACTATAACAGTGAAATCCGTGATTAAGGTTGGTAATCAAATCCATACTATGGATTGCCGAGTAAAATTGTTTATGATGAGTAATCAATTTTCACTTTTGAATACTTTGAAGATTAAGTAAAAGTTATAAGCAACATTGATGGATTTGTTTGACATTTGAGGAATGGATTCGAATTCAAAGATAAATAGTCGAATCAAGTAGTGGAGATCAAATTCGAATGGAGTGCCAGGCAGTTAATCCACCCATTGTCGGTGGGAATTGTTTGATGTTGATAGATAACTAATTTTTGTTTGACATTTGAGAAATGGATTCGAATTTGTCAGTGGTAGTTGTTTGATGTTGACAGGTAACTAATTTCGGTCGGCATAAAACTGTGTTCTTTTTCTTTACTTGATTTTCTTGACATGGTTTGTTATAAATTCTTAAACGCCTATAAATACATTCAATTGAATTAATCATGTTTTGGACTTAGGGGTGTGAGCAAGCCTTTGTAGAGTTATTCTCCAACCTTGCAAGACATAAATTATATTTTATGCTCTCATTTGGTACATCTTCTTATAAGTAGAAAATGGATAAATATGATAAATAAAAAATGTACCTTGCATAATGTCATTATGTAATGAAACTATGTACCATTTTAGTTGTGTGCATTGTAGTTTGTGATCTTTCACATCTCAATTACTATGCATTTCAATTTTAGAGATCATATTTTTTGTGACTTTATTTATCTAGTTGGATATCCATCTCTTTGATGTAATATATTCATGATAACAACATTTTATTTATCTAGTTTGTTATTTATCTCTTTGATTTAATATATTCGTGATAACAAAACTAATGCTTCATTGTTTCAATTTAAAAAACTCCCACATTAATTCTTATATTACTTCCCACAAGTCAAATTCATAATTATTGATGTCATAATATTGATTCATGATCAATATAGAATTGAGTTATAGAATGGTTAAAGGTTTGGTGGGTTTTTTTATTGAGTCAATGAAATTCTAGATGCAACATTTGTGGAAAATTATGGTCAAATGGGTTAAGTTTTGGTTTGGTATGTCCAACCATAGGGTTCATAATGATAGATAGGAATAGAAAGTTGAGGGGTAGAAAAAGATGTATTCCATAGATGAAAATTCAAAAAGAAATTGTGTGCTTTGTTTTTCGGCATTAGATGGCAACATAGTCAAATCCTTACGAAATTTGATATGAAAATAGAAGAACCCTTCTTACCATGGAATTTGACACCTCTGATGTTTGTCAAAATAATGGCACTGAGTTTTTGGCATACCTAGAAGCACTTTCTGCAACTATAATAAAATATTTAGAAAAGGTGACTCGAAGGTAATGAGTGGTAATAGTGGATTACAAAAAGATAAATCAAATACTATTCCAATAGTTTCTAATGTTCATATGGTTATGGGAGAAAAATTAGATAAAGCTCCACATCTAACTAATTCAATGTACGTCAAGGTGGAACAAGGATTCCTATCCAATTATTTCCTTCAAATAAGACCGAAAGTCTACTTCTAAAAATAACCAATGAGAACCTTGATATCTTGAATCTTCTTCAAGTGTCACAATTCCATTTTAGCAAAGATAATGAGAAACTATTTATTGGGTGTTTCAATAAAAAAGAATATTTTATCTGCAAGGTGTGATGAATTTGTCTTTATCACCCAAAAATATTAGAGGAACCAATGATATAGCCTAAATAAAATAGTGACTAGAAATTCAAGTATCCCACAATAAATATACCACAAGTTTTCATCATATGTACTATGTCGTGCTCTACATTTTCGCTTTTTGGAGGGAAACATTTTCTTTGCATTCTACAATTTCAAGTGTTTTTTGGGGCAACATTTTCTAAATTGAAGGTTTTCTTCAACAATTTTTTTGAAAGTGGAGGTTTTCATAAGCAATATCTTCATATATTAAAGATGTTTTTTTTGAAAGTAAGTTTTCTTAAACGATTCATTTCAAAGTCAATGTTTTTTTTGAATATTTTTTGTCATAATGAAAGTTTTCTCAAGCAAATTTTTTCAAGATCAAAGTTTTTTTTAACTTTTTGTTTAAAATCAACTTTTTATCCAAAAAAATATTTTAAAACAACTTGGTTTATTGCGCAATTTTTTCCGATTTTTTTAAGATATGATTATAAAATTGATTTTTTTATTTCTTTTAAAAAATAAGTTTTTGAGCTATAAAGTTTGATGTTTGAAATTATATTTCTTGTTATAAAATGTTGATTTTTTTAAAAACCTTTTCATGTTGAATAATCATGGGCAACAAAAGGAACCGCAAGAAAACATATGATCGCACTCAGGACGATACTCATTGTAAAGAACAAATGAAAGAGTACAATGCAAGAAAGAAATAAGAACGTGCAAATATTGAAGGAACAAGTGATGATAATGTAAATAGAGATTTGCATCATGATGTTCAACAAGAAGAAATCGAACCAGGTATGCATACATAACATAGATTATGTTTATAATTCAAAAAATCATTGTCTAATATAATTGATTGTAATTTGGAAAATATTTTGCAAAAATAGAAATAGATTTGTCTCATAATATTTATGAAGTTGTTGAATTCGAAAAATGAAGCAGAAGTTGAACCACCTACATGTGTGTGTGTGTCCATAAAAGTTGTTTTTGTAATTTTAAATAATTTAAATTATGTTTATAGTAGGTTTTCATTAAAATTTATAATGAATACAAGATGAACACTTGTAGATTTTAATTAATTTATGATTGAGTTTAGTTTTTTAAATGTAATTTAATGTATATTTTTTATACAATGTATTTGAAATTTTTATGTTTACAACTTAGAAAATTGAATCTATGTTAATTTCAAGTGTTTTTAACTTAGATTTAATTTAGATTTTAAATTAAATTGAAATATGCAGGTGATATCAATATTGGTGATGAAATGCTAGAAAATGTTGATATTGACAAATTTGAGGACAAAAAACTTGACCATGTTATACAATATCGTGTTGAAATGATTTATGAAAAAAAAATTCAAAAATGAATCGGAAGCAACACATGCTCAAATTTTGAGAGGTCTGGTTAGGTCGAAATAGTTAAAAAAAAGCTACATCATTATTGGGTATTCAAAAATCGACAAAATATAGAAAGGTGAAACAAAATGTCTTTGAAAATATAACTGGTGCATTAAAATATCTTGAAAAATCTAGAAAAAAAAATGTCAATGTTGCACATAGAATAATACAAACAACATTTTTTTCATTTAGCAATATAAAATATTGTTTAACACAATAAATGGCAAACATGATGGGAACCTCAAGAAAAACATTGTACAAACATAGAAAATTACGATTGCAAATATATGCAAATGATGAACTTGCTTGTTGGGAAGTTATTTGTAGACAATCCTACAAAGATAGACTTGCAAAAAAATGTTAAAGCTATGGCCCATCAATATTGGTTGGAAAATTATCATGTTTCACCAAATGCAAGGGATGTGTTGCGACGAAGAATAACATGAAATCAATATGAACACCATGCAAAATAGATATTCGAAATGACACAAATAGAACTCCTCAATAAGTTCAAAGAGGAGCACAATAAACTTAATATGTCCATCAATACACTTGTCCAACAAAAACCATGGTATGTTAAACTTGGTATGTTTGTGAAACTTGTTGTTGTCACTATCATTTGGAATTTGAGTTATATTACGACACTTTTCTTGATTTTGGTAAAACATTTTGGGTAAGTTCACCTCCTACTTCCACAATTCGTGGTTTTATATCCCAAATTCTATGTGAAAGAGAAGGTGATGAAATTTTACCAAAAAAATGTGTCGGTGTAAAAAAATATGATCATTGTGAAAATCTAGCTTTATTTCACACCAAGTATCCTATTGATATGAATGATCAATCCTTGTCCAATATAAAAATCAATTAGAAGATATATGAATATATCAATGTTACTACTAGAAATTCTTCAAATGTTATTTCCAAAAGGATTGATTTAAAAAAAAATCTGCTAATAGTGAATCAACGTGAGATTCAAAATTGTGTTGTGAGAGATAAAAAAAAATGATTTCATCCTACACATAATATTCAATCATAAGGGAATGGGTTTTCATACAAATTCCAAATGGTAACATCCCCAATTTTAATCCATGTTAATTCTAATGTAATTGTGTAAATGTGATTTAGGTTTGTAAGCCTATGAGTTGGGGCAAAGAGCCTATATTGGTTTAATGTGGCTGAAGGACAAATGGTATATTGTGAGCATTTAAATAACAAATAAAAATAGAAATCGTTGGCTATGATACGAAAGGAATGAAGAATGACGGGGGGATGTGATTCCACAAGAGAGAGGTCCAAGGGGGAATTAGTCATGGGTATTAATTCAACCCACATTTATGAATTATGATCATTATGTATAACCTTCTATTTTTCTAATTGAGTGTATGAGAACCCAATCATTTAACTCATGTAAGAGGGTGGGTGTGAGTGGTCACATCCCATAGTTATTGCAGAGTATAGGCTGAGGTACAATCATCTTTGGAAAAAGTTTAAGTAAAGTCAAGCAAGAAAGAAAGGAGGGGAAATTTGTATGGCCAAGAGGGAAGTTTTTTGGACAATCACGTCTTTGCAGAGAGAACAATTTTCACATGTATTTTTTGGGGCAACAAAGGAGGAGAAGAGGGATGGGAAGAAGATCAATCATGGTATACTCGAAGGTAATGTTTGGTTGTTATTTTGTGTTGAGAGAGAGGCATGTGTGCCTGTAAATTGGGTTATGATCCCATGGTGAGATTTTTTTGTGGAGGAAATGACTCAAAGCCTTGTGAAGGCTATTATGAGAAATCATGATGCAACTGAGAGTTCCTACGGTTCCCAACTGAGTAATTCTTATCCAACTGAATGCACTATGGGGACTGATAAAAGAATGGTACAACCCGAGGGAATGTGAGTAGTAAAGGGGCTACATTCCTTGGGTAGTGCAGGTTGTGGGAAAAAAAGAAAGTTGGAGGTTTGGAACTGTTGTGAGAAGAGAACTTGGGTTTGGGTAGCCATGTGTGGAGATTGGACAACTAGTGGGTCGTATCTCCTTGTGGACTCATATCCTCATCTTGAGGGTGGCTTGTTTATGAGATAAAATGATCAACAATTTCTATGGCTTGGAGGTTCATCCTTCATATGAAACCAATTGGATAATTGTTAACAGATAATTGTTTATGTTGTGTTATTTATGATTATTTTGTTGTGTAAATGATGTATATGAATGTTTTGTATTTGTTGTTGGCTTGAACAGTTGCATTCATGTTTAATATATGCTAATAGATGCATTTAGAACTGTGGTATCAACCAACATGGTTAAATTTGTGTGTGATTTGTAGCTGGTAAGATACACAAATTAATTAAGTAGAAAATCTTAGTTTAAATGAGTTTTTGCACGTGATGTTTTCTAGAAGGGTGTTGGGTACGTTATAAAGTGGTATCAGAGCTCTAGTTTCGACACTGATCCTATATGGTCCAATTAACAGAGAACAAAACTAAAAACATAGACTATGACGACAAACTTTTTGACAGAATGTCAGAGAGAGGATATCTGCAAATTGTTCAATAAAGTTATTGCAGTGAAATTAAAGGAATTTTGCAAATAATTTGGAAGAATTGAGCCTGAGACTAGAAATTAAATATAACCAAATTCAGTCTCCAATCAAGCAGATTTGGTCCTATAGATGGCCAAAAGTTGAAGTTACAAAGCGGTCATGGTGCCCATGACAAATTGAGGTGAAATTGGACAAAAATCCCAAGTTTTTGCAGAGTAATTCAAGACGAATTCAATCTGCAAGAGGTGAATTTGAAGATTGGGGCAGGGGGGGAGAGGTACAATTTGTATGTACATACCCAATTTGGTTGTATTTAGATTAATTACAAGCTATAATGGTGTTCATATAAATAATTGTGAAATTGAGCCTCTTGGGAAAATTTCAAAAATAAGAAAAATCAAAAGAAAAAAATGGGCATTTTTCTATACGATAATGTCATCATGACGTGGAGGCCACGTGTCAGCTGATGTGGTAGAATAAATACTTGTACTTCCATGGAGGTAGGTACATGTTGGATGGAATGACAATTGGGAGGTGATGTGGAGCCATGTGGTAGCCCAACTATCAGTCCCACGAAACTGTGGTAAGATATTGGAAATTTTCTAAATCCTAAGGATCGATCGGGCGGATGGGTGGATGGAGTTCTAAGAGTAAAACAAATATGGGATCACCCAAACCCACGATAAGAAGTGGAAAATCGTATAAGTCCCAAGATGTCGCGGAGGTGGTGAACATGATGGAGGATCGAGGTTATGTGAAGAAGTGAAGTAGTCCTACAAACCTGGAGACATGATAAAATATTGAAAATCAACTAAGTACCAAGAGTGGATTGGTCGGACGGGGTCATGGATATAAGAGATGATAAAGTGTTGTATATCTGCTTCCCACAGTGATATTGGGTGGCTAGGAGGTCACCATGTGTCACATATCAAATGGCCAAAGAGCGAGGGATCCGATGAATCATGATGTATCATGGACCTGCAAAGAAAATAATGGAAAAGAATATGAGTGCAAAATGAGTGCAATAGAACTAGAGGATACAAATTGGAGATCTTGAAAGCATGAAATGAAGAAGAGGTATGACTTAGATCCATAGTGAATCCATTAAAAAAAATCAACAACGAAGATCTAATCAATAAATTATCAGACAATTGTTGAGCGTTGTTACTAAATTTCATGTGCTAATGAATATTCCTTCATTGTTTTTCCACCATAACATTTAGCTTGGAACTCATATTAAGACACAAATACAACCATTAGAAATATATTTCATAGAGGAATGCATCTGAGTAGTCATATTTTTGATTTGGTGAATTGTGTGCTTCATAAATTGGGATAAAATATGACTTGTAGCATTAAGTGATAAAATATCTATACTATGTATAAATGATTTCTTATACATGGTACAAAATTATAGGTATAAACAGGTAAATTCAAGCCTAGAATTGAATATCAGAGTAATGGAAAGTGGAATTGGATTCCAAGAACCATGTAATTACTCCATGTGAATATTTCTCCAAACAGTTTCAAAGTTTGGAGAAACTCTCCTAGATGAAGAAGTGAGTATCAAAGGTGATTTTGTGTATGTAAGAGTGTATATGTTCATTATAGTTCATATGCAGAAGCATAGAATCACATTTGAAGTATAGTGGCTTGGAAAAGAAAAAAAGGATTGAGATTATTAACAGGGTATTGTTAATAATCAATGGAACACTCTAGCGAAGAGTGTTGTGTGAAAGGACTTCTAGCAAGAGATTAAGATTCCACAATGAGTATTGTGTAGGTTTGTTCTAGATTAATCCCAGTGTCCATTTGACAACGAAGGAGGTCAATTTTTTGTAGTTGGATGAAGCATCACATAATTGCAAAAGAAATGTAGGACATGTGATGCAAGGTTGACTAAGGTCTAAAGAAGAGCAGAGGAATATTAGTATTCAACTACTATATAGTTTAAATGGCTTCCAAAGGAATTAAATAGATATTTTCACATAAGGTACGAACCCAATAAGGGAGGAATGTCATTGCATGCATAGGGAGTTAAGAAGGAATCCATAGCCTTGAAGGTAGAAATATAGTGAAGGTTAAAAAGATTGTTTCTATGATGGCTATTAAAGATTGATAAATATTGTGTGATACAGTGGATATGATGGCTATTAAAGATAGAAATATTGGAAAGGAGGCTACTGTTATGACACTAGAACCATATGATTACCATGATCTACGATTTCTAGTAAAAAATCTAGTAACGAGTTTGCACTTCCCTTGTGCAAGAACGCCTTGGAAAATGATGGATCACCCAAGGGAATTAGTAGTGAAGGGGATGCCTGAGCTTGGAGGGTGAGAATGGAAAGGGGGAGGGAACTCAATATTTCATATGACATGGTGGTTGGAATCATAATGAAGTGTTAAGAAAAGAATAGTGTGCCAAATTTTTGTTGTGATTGCTCATCAAGTGGAGAAACAACCATATGAATGAGTGATTGTGGTTGCTGAGTTAATTATGCTAAAAGATGGGATGATTGTTGTTCAAGTGTGTTTTAAGTTTCTCTTGTTCCTTGTTGCTTTTTGTGACTGAATAATGTCTCTTCCTCTGTGTTTTGTGGGACTAAATTCTTTGGTGTGTCTGTTCAATCATTGTTATGTAAGGCTAATTTTCTTGTGTTATGTTTGATTGTTATGGGCCATTGGATGAGATTGTATGTCATGATTGGGTATTTTATTTCGCCAGATATGTGTTTAGATGTTGTGCAGGAGACATAATTGCAACTATTCAAAAATGGAGATTCCATTATCACAGATGGAGTTCCTAGAGCCACAACTCTGAGACTTCATGTCTGATCTGACACTGGAACCCTGTAAGGGAAGTGGTATAGATGAAAGGACTATAATGAAAATAAAGGGTACACTTCCTTGGGTTTTTCAGGTTGAGGGGAACGAGAGTTTGTTGGTTGGAATTGATGTGGGAATCAACAAAGTATAAAATATATCACAGGTTGAATTCCTGGAGACATAACTCCAAGACTTATTGTCTGACCTGACATTAGAACCTTGAAAGGGAAGTGGTACATCATGAAGGATTGTAGTACATAGAAAGGGTACACTTCCTTGGGTTGTACAGGTTAAGGGGAACGAGTGATTTTTTATTGGAATTGTTGTGGGATCCGATCGAGCGTGAAGAATATCACAGTTAGAGCCAGAGGTAGGTGGTGCAGGTTGTGAATAAGGAAAGATTGTTGGTTGGAATTGTTGCCAGAAGATGAATATGAAGTTATCTTATGTGTTTGGGCCAAAGAACCTAAGTATTTATGGTTTTGGTTTGGAATGCCTATGTATGTAAATTGTTTTGGGCCAGGGTGTCTATGTATCTATGATTTTGGGCCAAAGAGCCCATGTAATTTTGTTTAGGCTAGAATGTCTGTGTGATTTTGTGTTAGGGATCCTATATGATTAATTAATGGTTGAGATCTAGAATTGTAAAGTGAATGAACAATCGTAGGGTGTTGTTCATTGAGGACAGTGCAAAAATAATGGATAGGGGATGTAACATCCCCAGTTTTAATCCCTACGAATTATAATGTAATTGTGTAAATGTGATTTAGGTTGGTGAGCTGATGAGTTGGCACGAAGAGACCATATTGGTTTAATGTGGCCGAAGGCCAAATGGTATATTGTGAGCATTGAAATAACTAATAAAAATAGAAATCGTTGGTTTCAATACGAAAGAAATGAAGAAAAATGGGGGGATATTATTGCACAAGAGAGAGAGAGGAGTCCAAGGGGGAATTACTCATGGGTATTAATCCAAACCACATTCCTGAATTATTATCATTATGCACAACCTTCTATTTTGTTGATTGAGTGTATGAGAAGCCAATCATTTCACTCATGTAAGAGCATGGCTGTGAGTGGTCACATCCCATAGTTATTGGAGAGTATGGTTTGAGGTACAATCATCTTTGGGAAAAGTGTAATTCAAATCAAGAAAGAAAGCAAGGAGGGGAAATTTGTATGGCCAAGGGGGCAGTTTTTTGGACATTCACATATTTGCAAAGAGAACAGTTTTTACATTTAGTTTTTGGGGAAACAAAGGAGGAGTAGAGGGTAGGGAAGAAGATCATCCATTTTATACTCAAAGTAAGACATTGTTTGGTTGTGATTTTATGCTGAGAGATAACTATGTGTTCCTGTAAATTTGGATGTGATCCCATGGTGCAATTTTTCTGTGGAGGAAATGACTCAGAGCCTTGTGAAGGCTACTATGAGAAATTATGAAGCAACTGAGATTTCCTAGAGTTCCAAACTAAGTGATTCATATTCAACCAAATGCACTAGGTGCCCTGATAAATGAATGGTACAACAAGAGGGAATGTGAAGAGTGAAGGGGGTACATTCCATGGGTAGTGCAAGTTGTGGGGAAAAGAGAAAGATGGATGTTTGGAACTATTGTGAGAATAGAACTTGGGTTTGGTTGGCTATGTGTGGAGAGTGGGTAACCATTGCGTCGGATCTCCTTGTGGAATCATAGCCTTGGCTCATAGGTGGCTTGTTAATGAGAGAAAATGATTGGTAGTGCCTATGGTTGGGAGATTCATCCTTCATATGCAACAAGTTGGATAATTGTTAACATATACGTGTTTTTGTTGTGTTATTTATGATTAATTGGTTGTGTAAATGATGTGCATTTGTTGTTGTTGATACTGAGAGGGGGGTGAATCAATATCAAGTACAATTTAAAACCTTTTCCAAATTATACTTAAACCATTCAAATATATCCAATGAGCAATGAACAATAGTATAAGAGTTACACCAATACACCATAATACACCATGCACGATATATGAGAAATAATCAATAGTTATTGTTCAAGGGAAGTAATGACTTCCAAAGGTAGCTACATCTTACAAATGTAAAGGGAGGGATAAACCTCCAACAAGAAGATACAATCCTCCAATATCAAGAGAGAGTTGAACTCTCCATCCTTTCCCCTTACTTCCACCCAAGAATATATGAGAGATAATAAAACTTTACATTAAATTATTACCATCAACCAATCATTACATAGAACCTGATAATGCTTCCTGAGACTTCTTCAATTTTTGCAATTCTTCAATTCTTGGAGTACTTTGATCTTGTAGATAATATTACTCAATGTATTCTCTGAAACTCCTCGAATTTTCACTCCTTGAATCCTCCCCAAAAAGAGGTTATAGAAAAAATGGTAGACTTTATTCAATTATGGTCTATTCAGGAGACCAAACTTGTATAGAATGCCCTGCGTTCAATAATTAAAATCGGATTCTGAAACTAGCACACAAGAAACTATAGTCTGTACTCTTTCCAATGAAATCTGTCCCACTTCATTTGGATTCTAGATGAATAATTTATGACTATTTTCCCGGAACACTTGTTTATTGACTAGCTTCAGGACTGGTCACAAAACCTATCTTCCACAGAGTGTATCTCCATAATTATTGTTACCCATGATTTTGGTCATCATGATGATGTATTGATGATGGTGTACTCAGGATCTTCATAAGAACTTTCTCCTAAGAAAAGTTACTCTCTTCTCTTTCCAGAAATATCATTTTTGAAAGTTGTTCGCAGGCTGCTAGTATATTTGCCTGCGAGAATGCATGATTCTCGCAGGCTGCCTTAAGCCAGGGTACGATAAGTTCACACTGTGTTGAACTGCTAGGATGCGAACTCTTTCTAAAGCAAGGAAAAAATATGAATTCTCGATGCTTCTAGAAGGGAATCTTATAGAAGGATGAGATGGCATTCGAATGGTTATCCTAGTACTGGATTCCTTGATATTTTGGGATCATTCTTATCCAAATAAATAATTCATTCTCTCCTATATATTGAGGGAATTCTCATGGAAAAGGTTAAGAAAACAAGCAAGGTTAAGCAAGATTCATTGGAGAATTAGTGAAAGAATTGTGTGAAGGACTGAAGCTACAACAACTTGGAAACCCCAGCCTGTTCTCCAGGTGGTCCTTCTCTTCCTGGGCATCCTATTCCCGGTTTTAGTCCGACACTCCCTCAATTTCCTCCTGGCAATCCTAATGCTAGTGGCACTATACCGTCCATTACACCAAACTTGCAGATTCTTGTTGGTGGACAAGGTGGTACGATTCGACTTCTTCTTACCGGATACATTCCAATTACTACACAACCTTCAATTGGGACACAACTTCCAGTTGGAAATCCACCTATGATAGGGGGACCAACCCCACCTTTTGGACATAATATACCTCCCTCTTTGGCCTAGTATTGGAATTAGATGATACAAAATCCTCCTCAAACGACTGGTGGGTAGCAGCCTGTCCCTACTATAGGCCAACCATATCCAGGTATAGCCAATCCTATTTGGGGTCCGAATGCTCAAACTCATGTCCCCACTCAAGGTTACAATTCCTCAAGCTACTATCCTCTCCAACCACCACTGAATCTTCCTAGGTCTTCCCATTATGCATAGACTACTTACGGTCCTACTGGTTTGTCGACAGGGCTTCCACCCCAAAGCCACTAGTACCCACAGGTGAATCGACAATTACCTTTTCTTGATACTTTGGATTTTCTGGATTTATCTAGGATTCTAAATGATCCTATTCATCACTCTCCCCAATGGCCTACTATTCCAGCCAAGCTTCCATCAGACATTCCTAAATTCGACGGCAAAGTGGGAGAGGACCTGAACAATCATGTTATGACTTTTCACCTATGGTGTTCATCCAACTCGTTGATGGATGACTCTATTCGCTTACGTATTTTTCAACGAACCCTTACTGGTTTTGCTGTGAAGTGGTATATCGAATTGCCATGAGGTTTCTTCTTTGATTTCAACACCCTATCTATGGATTTCCTTACACATTACCAGTTACCGATCCGTTATGATACTGGGACTGAGATTTTGACTTCCTTCAAACAGACTAAAGGCACTCATATATCGGATCATATCCATGAGTGGAAAAGGAGGCGTCGTCTCATTAAACTTGAGCTTCCTAATCAGTTACTGGCAAAATGGTTTACCAAATCCTTTGTGAGCGAAATTGGTAAGGACATTTCCATGGGTGGCGTTGTCATGGAAGAGCAGGCTATAAGTCGTGCTCAATATCTTGATCTCATTTATTCGCAAATGGGAACACTTTATGATTTACTACCTAAGTTACCTCATCCTAATGCTTCCAGCACTTCAACTACTCCAGCTGCCTCTCATGCACCTGATGGTGTGATTGGTACTGCCCAAGCCCAATCACATTCTATTTCAAGAACAAACCCTAAATATTCTTCTTCTAATGTTCAAAATGATCTATCTCCTGCCACTCCCACCGGAAAAACTCTTGAGGTGAACACTGTCCAATCTACCCCAGCCAGTGAAAATAAATCTAAAAAGGGGAGAGGTAGGAATAAGGAGGGAAAAAATAATAATCAAACAGAGCAATCTAAAACCACTCCTGTTGAAGATCGGGATAAGCACAAACCATGATACCCTTGCCTTATCTATGGTGATGATCACTACACGAAGTATTGTCCACGATGTGCCGAGGTCACTAAGTTCCTTCAGGGAACCCCAAAACCAACTCCACCAGTCGTCTTGTCCCAACCCTTCCCGTCTCAACAACAAGCTCAGTTGGTCATTCATGACCAACCCTCCTCTTCTACGACATCATATGTTTTGATGTGTATTGGTGATTCTAAGAAAAACAATGTTGCACTCACAACTCGAGCCAAAGATTATTCTCCGTCTAAGGAGAAGGTCGACGATTTACCTCCTGCTTTGGTACAACCCTCTCTAGAGACTCCACCTTCTAATGGTCCTCTTCATCTCAAACAGCCGAGCCTCGAAACAGTTCTATGACCTCCCCCCAAAAGGTTTCATACGAAAATCAACTTTCAATCCTCATGCTCATGCAGCCCAGAACTACAACATTGTTGAAGATCTGGCCCAGGCACCATCAACGATGTCAGCCCTTGACGTCCTTCAGTCTTGTCCTGCATAAAGGAAGGCACTGTTGAAAGCTATAGGTGGAATTGACCCAACAGATACAAATTTGATATTCTTTGACTTGGAAGATCACATTCCAAGGTTACCCCCTCAACTCGCTTTTCAAATCCAAGTGGTTGTTTTCGAAAAAAACATTTGTCGAACTGTTATTGACGAGGGTGCCTCGACTTGTGTTATGTCTCTTGCTTGTTGGAAAGCCATTGGCTCTCCTCCTTTGAATGAATCCCAAAACACTCTTAAAG
>JZKD02S2222525.1:404877-415541 GCA_000966675.3 Picea glauca | reverse complement strand
TAATAAATTTAATGGATAAATTACTAATTGGACAAGTGGTTAGAATTTGGTTAACCCTAAAATAAGGAAAGTGGGTTAAGATGGTTAAAAGGTAACCCCTTGAGAAAGCTACATGAAAGTATAAATAAGAGGCAAGGCTCTCTCATTTTAATCACATTTTAACATATTGAATATCTAGAGGTGACTAAGGTAACCAAAGGATATCTAAGCTGAATTTCAGAGGGAAGGTGAAGTAAAGAAGGCCAAAACTCAAGGGAGGATAAATTCTTTTGATGATGCTTTCTAAGGTATGTTGGTTACAGGTCATCTCACTGTTTTCGCAATAAAAAATTTTCTAGAATGATTTAGGCCGTGGAATTGAGGCCATTGAGGAAACATATCCAAGTAGTTGTGGTACAAATTTCATCTTGTGGTTTTTTGTATTTTTGGAGTTACACTCCATCGAAAATAGGGTTTGTGGCTAGTCCTAAAACTAGTCTAAAGCAAGTGTTTCGGGTAAAAATGTCATAACTTATTCATAACAGATAAAAATTTAGTAAGACCAAATGTGTTGGTTAGATTACAATCTCTAGTATTCTGTGTACAATTTTCATATTCATACAACAAATATTCTGTGTGGGGCATACTTACAATATCTCTCTCTAGAATAATCCATAATTCAACAACGTATGCCATTTTTGCTATAACTCATTTTATGAGAGGTTCCAAGTAGTGAAACCTAGAGGAATTTCATAAAGCACACTCAAGAACATTGTGTAATATTTTTAGCTATTTATTCATTACAAGCACATTATTATGATTATTTCAAGTTAGGGTTGTTGACTAACCCAAAACTAGTCATGTGAGACTAAAGTAAAGTTTGATGAAAATGCTAGTCTCTTGTTGTTAAAGTTAAGGAAGGTTTGCAGGTATGTGATCATATACATCAGGTCTATTACAAAGCTACAAATCATATTTGGATGATGAAATTGATGAGGGATTTTGGTTGAGGCACGTGTTGGGTACATGGTTGAGACAAGTAGTTGATGAGTTGGCACATAGATGAGGTGTATAGTTGATGATGTTGGTACATCTTGATGAGTAGTTGATACATGATTGGTACATACTTGGTACATGGTTGGAGGCACGTTTTAGTAGGATTGTTGACACATGGTATATGGATGATGTAGCATATTTGTCTTGGTATATTATTAGAACCACATATTGATCTTGGTGATGATTATGAGTTGTTGTGTTATGCTTGGCTGATGCACATCTTTGAGAGTCGTCTTGGTGAGTAGATCTGATTTGGCTGATAAGATTGATGAGATAGGTTTTTATGATATGTTGTTTGGATAGGTTGTTGTGACAGGTTATTTGTATAGGTTGGTGCATTGTTGATGCACTTGTTTATGGTACATGTTGTTTCATACAGGTTGGTGAATGGTTGATGCACTTGTTTATGGTACATGTTGATTACAGGTTGAGGTACAGGTTGATGCATGGTTCAGGTTATTGGTACAGGTTGGCTGCAGGTTAATGGTACAAGTTGGTACAATTGTACAGTGGTATATCTCACAATGATAGTGTGACAATGGTTTCACCATTCTACGACAGGGTGTTTGGATGGGGCAAGTACAAGTGGTTGTAGCCACCTTTCGGTTGTAGCCGGAGAACATAGGGGGTTGTAGCCTCCTTATGGTTGTAGCTAGAAAATTGGGGAGTTGGATGTTCCCTTAGGTTGTAGCCTGAGAAGCTAGGGGGTTGGAGCCTCCTTCCAGTTGCAGCTGAAAAACAAAGGAAGTTGGTCCTTCCAATGAATGTAATTCTTAAAGACATATAATAAAAAACATTATGTGGTTTTCTCCAACTTTGAGTTTCCACGTAAAATAGTGTTGTATTGTGTATGTGTGCGATTTCTCATTTGTTCGTTGTTTATTTACTCTGCAACTATTGAATGATAATGATACATTCATATAACACTTGCATTTTATGGTGAAAAAGGATTAAATTTTTCTATTACTGACTCACCCCCCTCTCAGTAATCCAACAAAAGCAAGTCCTGATTTTTGTTCTCACCTAAGATTTATCCATTTGCAACAAAAAAATTGGTATTAAGTTTCTAGATGAAATGCATGTACTATTGATATTTAAAAATATATAATTCAAAGAATATTTCTTATAGAACAAACCTTTTTCATATGAGTCACTTTGTAATAATCCATCATGTAGTAAGTGGTTTGATGTTATCCACCATTAGTTCTTTGATATCCTTGAAGCATTTAGCTAATGAGTTCACAATGAAGTTTGAACTCTTTTCCACAAATAGAAGGGTAGCATGACCAGAACCCCGAGTCATGTGTTTATGTGTACCCATACCAGTAAAATAAACTAAGAGAATTGTGACACTATAAATTCATTTTCCTTCTTCATCATCCTTGTTTATAAATTTTTTCTTTTTCCATATTGTCACAAAAAATGCTCAATTAAGTTTTAGGGTATTTATCTAAATTCAATATAATATTTCATACATAGCATGTCTCTTAATTGAGAGGAAAATCTCTCACCTCTTTTGTGTATTGCATCTATGGGTATGGTTCGGTTGCAAGAGAGAAAAATATAAATATATGAGGGTTGAGTGTTTGATCCACCATCAAAACAACTTAGTTATATCATGCTTATGTTATTTCATGTTTCGCTTAGGTTATCTCTTAAGTACCAAAGATATGCAAATATAATCAACAAAAGAGATACCAAGAACAATATGAAAAATCTCCTTTATTATTCCAAAAACCCTTATGATATGGAACCACCATACAATATATCCTATTATGGAAGGGATCCTCTCATGTTCACTTGCCTCTTCGAGGGGGAAACCTCCTAACGAGTTACTTCTCCAAATATAATACTTCTCAACTTGTCTCATTACATTACTTGAGGCCCTTTATATATTTCTATCGACCACTAAGCAAATTCTAGAGGAGGAACCTTCTAGAAGTAGAACCTTTTGATAAGTCCTCTTACATTTATTATGTTTATACTAATGTATCTAACTACCATATTGGACCTTATTTAATAATATAGTGGACCTATTCCACCTTACATTGAATGGTCTCCATTATTATCATTATAGTCCCTCTAGGCCCCCTACTATCTCTCTAGCTACACTATATTCCTTCCCCTTATGAAATCATTGTCCTCTAAGGCAATTTTGGCTCTTTTTGCATATTTTTTCTAGGGAAGAAAAAGGGAGGCACACTTCACATTTAAATCTAAAACTTTATGAGAATAATTTGGAAAAAATAAATTTTATATTTTAATTCATCTCTAAAAATACCCAATTTCAAAAAAACAATCAACCGAAACAAAGTCCGGGAAGTGAAGTTATCAACATTTTAAATTTGACAAATTTTCAGGGTTTTTATGAAAAAACCACGCTATTTGCACAGTAAAGTTATTTTTAAGATTCGGTTTTTTGTTGAAGATTTATTCCAAGAAAGATGTATTTTAATGGAAAGGATGGTGGTCCTAGTATTGAAGAATATAGAAAAAAAATAAAGTCATTATGGGGAAATCTATGGTGTGTTTTTGTATGGATAAATTTAATGGATGATACTAGGGTATGGTAGAATGGAATTAACTCTAAGGAGATTCATGCACTTTCAGATGAATAATTTGAAAATGTATTTTAAGATAGGTGGTCTCATGTTGGGAAAAGGGATACAAAGAGCACCAAGGGTTTATTTTCATGCAAAAACTCTATATTACAAGTTCATGGTTGTATTCAAAAAGAAAATGTAATTGTTTCTATTAACCCCAGTTGCTAGAATTTTTTTATCAATATTTAGTTAGTTAATAAATTGCAAATTCCAGTAAAGAATATTCAAAACACACAGGTTGTTGGTGAAAATTTTCAAATTTGTAAATATTTGATGCTCAATATGAATAAATATGTGTTGCATGTATATTTTTATGCTATAGATATGGATGATCTGGATATTGTTTTGGGATATCCTTGGATAGAATCAATGGGTACAATTAATATTAATTTGAAAAAGAAGTTATTGAAGTTATGGTACAAGAAAAGGAAAATCACATTGGAGGATGTGTCTCTTAGTAAGATAGAAGGGCCCACAATTGCAAGAAAATACGCTATTGTAGAGTCTGAAGTTGAATCAGAGACATATTCTACCTAAGGAGATAAAGCAAAGCCATAGGAAGGAAACAATAAAGAATACAAGGAGATAATTGACTCACAAGAACATCATGTGGAAGAGGGAGCTCACCACTCCCTATAATCCTCAACAAAATGGTGTAGTAGAAAGAAAGAATAGAAATATTATGGAACAAGTAAAGACTATGATTCATGATCAAGATATTTCAATGCACTTATGAACTGAAGAAACACGAACATCATTATATGTCCAAAACAGACTATCCTTTAGTGCACTTGGATTCAAAACTCCTGAAGAAATGTCCACCAGAAAGAAGCCAGAAGTAATTTGTCTCAAAATATTTGGTTGTCCAGTATTTGTACACATTCCAAATGAAAAGAGAACTAAGTTGGATCCTTCAGGAAAGAAGGGAATATTTGTTAGATACTGTGAGGTCTCTAATACCTTCATAATTTACATACCAGGTTACCATCATATTGAGATCAACGGAGATGTAACCTTTGATGGATATGCAACACTCAAAATATCAAGGAAATTCCATATTGAAGAAGTATTTGAAGAAGAACCTGTAGCTCCCATAGTTGTATAACCCATGAAGGAAGTTACACTTACCCCTGATGATGATATTCCAGAAGATCATGATATGATAGAATATTAAGAACCTCCTTGTATGATGATCTCTCACAAGAGAAAGTCATCTTGGGAAAGATAACTTATTCAAGATGCAAAGAAGTATGGTGCCCCAGAAGGAACCATGAGACAAAGAAAGAAACCTAAGCCATTATCTAGCTATATGGCCTTGATGTGTGATCTCGTAGAAAAGGAACCTACTTGCTTTGAAGTATCCATTTAGAAGAAATAATGGATGGATTCCATGACAGAAGAATACCAATCCATTATGAATATTGAAGTTGAATATAGAAAGGCTCATGTCTGTAGGTTGAATAAATCTCTGTATGGGTTGAAGCAAGCTCTGAGAGCTTGGTATGGTATAATTGACAGTTTCCTAATGAACTTGGGTTTTACCAAGAGTAAAGTTGATTCTAACCTTTAATTCAAGGTTATGAATGATGAGCCATTTATATTTCTTCTATATGTAGATGATTTATTTTTAAGAGCATAAGAAAATATCATCACAGATTGCAAGAAGAATCTCATTGTAGAGTTTGAGATGAAAGACCTAGGGTCGATGCATTATTTCTTAGGTATTGAATTTTGGCAGAGCCCAGAGAAGATCTTCCTTAACAAAGGGAACTATGTAGTTAAAATACTGAAGATATTTGACATGTTGGAATGTAAAGCCATGAACACAGCCATGGAAACAAAATTGAAGATCCCGATTGATACTTCATCGGAGTTGGTTGATGTTACTCTCATTAGTACATTTGGGTCGATGACATGTTCATAGTAATTTCCACTTTATATTGTCAGGAGAAAGAAAAACATCGGACCCCCTCAAATGTTGTTTCACATGACATTGGTCTTCTGATGACACATATATCTTCTTTGTTGCGATGTTTCATACATACATGTTTCGTCTTGGACTTCATTGTCCAAGCCCACTATGGACGTCGCTATAGTGACACCAAGACGTATCACCTACGATGCGACAATCCATCAGAAGACCGATGGAAGGTCACGTTGATCGTACGACACATATGCTATATCAATGATATCTCACCTGTGATGTTGACGCCATGAAAAAAATGCTAGGGACATCAGAAGAATGCCAGAAGGTAATGTCGGTCTTCGAACGTGTATGCTATATCAACGATGTCTCACCTGCAACGTTGACGCCATGATAGAGACACTAGGAACGTCAGAAGACCACCAAAAGGTAACATCAATATTTAGACGTGTATGCTATATCCACGACGTCTCACATGCAACGTTAACACCATGACAATGACGTTAGGGACGTCAGAAGACCAACGGAAGGTAAATTCAATCTTCCTATGTGTATACTATATCAACAATGTCTCACCTGTGACATTTATGCTATGGAAATGACACTAGGGATATCAGAAGACCGATGACCTGTAGGTGTTTAAAAAAATTAAAAAACAAACAAAAAAATATCAAAGAGGCGACAAAGCATGACATTTGAAAATTTCCTCCATGGTTATATGTCATCTAGGTGCTATTGGAGTAACCAGTCCAGTGGCTTCCATTATTGATATTTTTGAAAAGTGATTTCATCTAGTCACAAACCTTTTTTTCAAACCTATTACATGCTCACAAGTATTGAAGGATTATTCATGGGGTTTCAAGTGGATAGAAGGATTATTCATAGATCTACCTTTCTTAATCATTTTTAATGGGTATCTTGTCGAGTTTTCCAGTAGTGCTTCCTTTTGGGGGTTTTGGCAAGTATTGACTTTGAAAAATGGCTTAGGGGTGGACCTCTTGATTTTTCATTAAAAATATTGTTTTGTCATGTGATGGAAAAAATCAAGAATAAAAAACTTCTTGTGGAAGATTTTGAAGGGAAGATGCTCTTGAACAAAAAGAAAATATACAAGAGGTGGGTGGAGAAATAGATCAAATAGATATTTCATAATGTAGCAATAATGGATGGGCACCTCTTTTTTTTGTCACCGATAACTTCAAAATATGTTACCTTAGGAAATAAAGTGCAAAAACTATTGTTTCCTTCAATTAATTTTGGTTGCAATTGACATGTACTTGCAATCAACAAAGGGAAATTCCACAACTATCAATTCCTATGTTTTACCATTATGTCACTTTCTTCATCACTAAGAATCTATCATTTCCTTGGTTGAAGATAACATACACATGCCATCCAAAAGAACATAAATCACAGTTGTGGTACTGTAACGTAAATAAAAATTATGTGGTGCCTAGATCCTACCACATACTTGATGCAATCAATGTTACTTTCTTGAATCCAACCAAAAGATTTGACATTACTTTGAATTTTTCTCATCACCTGACTTGTTTTGGTTTACTTGGTTGCTCCATGTTGGTTCTTCATTCAACTTCATAATGTTGAGCTCCATATTGCTTGGTTGAAGGTAAGGAAAAATTACATTGGGAGATACTCTCAACTATGGCGACTTTCCTATGGGGACACAATTCATGGAGGTGAGACACATTTACTCTTGGAGATTTACCTTCAAGCATGTAGAAATTATTGATAGAGTTACACTTTCCTATTTTGGAGGACCCTTTGTTGTTTCTTTAACCTTGCATGTAAACATTATGAAAACAACTTGTTGCATTCCTTAAGGATATCATGTCAGACCTTTGGTTATAATTTACAACATGTAAGGAAACTCCTTTGGATGTTATTTCTGACATATGCTATGTGGTATAGAGACAATGTAGGATGCCTCATTTGGGGGTTATGACAATAGTGATGAGGGAGCACTAATTGAGGAGAGATTCCTTGTGTAAGTGTCACATTCAATGTAGGAGTTACTCTTACACATGGGGTGCACCACTTGGTTATGTTCAACTTGTTTTATAACAACATCTTCAGTTGGACCTCTATGAAAGAGATGGCCAGGTGCATTTAAACATAGTTATGAGTGAGTGTTTTTATTGAAGGTTGTTGTAGAATTTTCTGTGTGATGCCATGCTAATGTGATGATTTATCTTCTGATTAATACAAATTTTATGTGATTGTTGTTGGAGATTTTCCTTGTTTTCTAAAATATTTTAGATTGTTTTGTGATGTAGAGAAGGTCCTGCCTAGCTATTGTATCTCATTGTCATACTTTCATGATTGTAAATTTATCTAGATAAGTCATTTTCTATCTGTTGTTTTGAGTTTCCCACTAAATATTGTGTTTGAACTCCTAAATTTACCTCACAAAATTTTTCGTACATACATATTTGAATGTTTGATAGATGGAACCTAAGTTTTGAGTTTTAGTACCTATAGGTTTTATTCTTTAAGTGCATATCTAACCTATGAGATGAAAACTTGACATGGTATCAGAGCCATGCATTTATGATTTTATATATTTGTGTATGGAATGTGTTATTACCTATGAGAGGAAGTTGTCAGAGGATCTCAAAAGGTGTCATACAAATTATTCAATGATTGAAATTGGTCCATGCCTGAGATATGTGCTTGGACTTATGAGGGGTTTCAAGAGATTGCGATGCTCATGAAACTTATAGTGATTGGATTGTTGTTTATGCTTGATAGAGGTGATTTATGATAGGTTCTTGGTTTGATATGATTTTCGCTTGATCTATTTTTTATGAATTTTGTTTAAGGAGAAGCAATAATGGTTGAATCCCTATTAGGGCTCAAAGAGTGTGACCAACTAGATGCAACTTCCAACTTTACTTTGTGAAAGTGTAAATTGCAAATGTCAGAGGAGATGGAACTTTGGAGCATAGTTGAAGGAAAGGCCAAAGTACCCATCGATCTTATTGATGTGATATTTTGACCCTTTAACACACATGGATTTGTCAGGATAAAACCTTCAAAGCATGGTTCCCACCTTTATTTCCAATACTCTAGTTTGTGGTACTAGCTACTAGATTCATTTTATGGTTTTTATTTATTTATTTTTTATGTTGCAAAAAAAAAATGAAGAAAGTAGACGTGGAAAGTAAATCCTACTACGAGGAATGAGCTAAAATTATGATTGGAATTGAAATGCTATATTACACAATTCTGGGGAGAGAATAGTCCACCATTGTGAACTCATAGAATATTATGAGATTGGCTAGACTTGTAAGATAGTTGTAAACATCCTAGTCACATCCCCATCTCAAAACAAAGTTAGAAAATCACATGATAATAAGCATATGAAATTGAAAGATGGAATAGTCCAAAACAACCAATAACATATACTCACATTAATGAACTGAAAAATTTATATACGAAGAAGATAGCTCACAAAATTAATAACTATTAAATTTTGTACTAAGTCAATCCTAATAACACCCCAAACTTAGTTACAAGATAACTTGCTTACAAATTAAAAACTTAGCTCAATTAAAATTTTTGAATACAATTACAAAGATGAAACATTTTCCACCTAGATCACATAAATAAATAAAAATAGATTATTAAGAAACCCTTATTGCTCCATAGAATCTATTACATGTTCATGGATCACGACTCTATTAATGAACTGAACTGCATGAACAATGGTGTTCTTTCATTAATACTTTCAAATACTTTTTCTTGGAATTGCATCAATAAGAGATTTTCATTCTAAACTAAACTCAAAAGGGTGTTGGAGCATGGAAATAACTCATCCTTTATTTTTGACTTATTAATATGAGAATTTGAGCATGATATCTCTGAAATTAGATATTTTATCGATTGAAGGGTTTGGCCTATCTTTCATATTTTTTTCACCCAATGGCAGAGGCACGACATCTCAGTATCTACAGTACAATGTTGAATATGATGATTCCAAGGATATTTTAGATGAGAACATGGTTCTTGTAAACCATGTGTCTATATTTTGTGAGTACTTTTCTTTCCCTTCACCATTTTCTATGCATGCATATAACTCTTCCATTAAAAGTAATAAAAGGATTGTTCAAGCATGTAATAGATCTTTTAATAACAACATTGAATGAAAAGAATGACTCTTAACTTGACTGAAACAACATGAAAATAAAACCTTGAAGGTGCATTTCGGAGGATGAAGAGTCATTATAGCCAAACAAACTTTGAATATTAAACAAGATTTCTCGTTGGGAGAGCTAAAAAAATTAGGAAAATAGGGTGCCAAATAAGCTTAAAATCCATGAAAAGACATTCTCGTTGTTGTTTAAAAAAAGGACAATTGGTAGGTATCACCAATGTGTCAAAAACCCATGTGGATGAGGCTCAAACAAAGAAAATGAGCTATCTTGAGCTTCAAATGTTGGACTAATGAGAATTTTATGAAGTAGTTAAAATGCCTAAGTAAAGAAGACAAATTTCAAAAATTCCAATGCTATTTTGGGGCAATTGCTTTAAATTGCTTATAGATTTTGTATCAAGAGGTGAAATCGAAATTTGCAATAGACCTATTTTAGATAATGAATAAATCCTTCCATAGATTTATAGGAGTCATCTTGTCGTGGCCTTTGAAGCTATAATTGGAGATTTGTTCAAGAAGGGATGAACCTTGAAGAACTAAGTAGTCTTGGGGCTTATTACAATGATATCTTCCAATCCATAAACAAAATTGAAATTTCTAAAAGATCCATTTTAGATAGAGAAACATCCTTCAGCATGATGTGTGTTGAAGCTCCTAAAACATGATACATAGGTCATGGTAGCTATGAAAATTTTGTAGCATAGTATCACTTTTTTGTCTCATGTTTTCCCACATTCCAGGAGATTGAATTGCATGAGATTTCGAATCTTCCCCATTGTGAAATATTTAACCTACAAACTGTAATGGATGTAGTGTTGATAATGAGAGGGGGGTGAATCAATATCAAGTACAATTTAAAACCTTTTTCAACTTATACTTAAACCATTCAACTATATCCAATGAGCAATGAACAATAGTATAAGAGTTA
>JZKD02S2222525.1:388032-401330 GCA_000966675.3 Picea glauca | reverse complement strand
TGGGTGTTGTATATGCATGTGCATTGTCCTTCATGTCTAAATACCTTTATCAATCTTGCGGTCCAAAACCCATGACTAGGGTTGACATCAATGACAACAACCAATCTTCCAACACGTAGAAAGAAATATCTTGGTCTTCTCAGTGATTTGGAAAATTAAAGGGGAAAAAGTGAGAATGAATGAGCCTTGGAGGTTTTATATATGAAATACGGATGAAATCCTAAGTATTAGGGAATTCACCACCAAAGGAAAATTGCTTAAAAGGACTAATTGATACATCAGATTGAAATCCTAAAAGAGTTATAAGGAATTCGCCACCAAAGGGAAATACCTCTAAGGTTCAAAATAAAAGTTCTTCAAATGAAAGTCCTTTATTTTATGGCTCAAAACAGATCACTAAAAAATTGTTGTATCCATGAGATGACTCAAAGGTAAAGATGAACTATGGGAACGGAAATGGCAAGAAAAATATGAAACAAACATAGCAGGAGATGATCTTATTAGGATGGATGGTAATAGTACATGCTCCATGATCTAGAACTATGCCTAGAAAAAAGGAGGCATAGTACAACAACATTATTTATGGAACTTTTTCTCAATTCATTTGGCCTTATTCTAGGAGGACCCCTAGCAATAGATGCATGAACTAACACTTCATCAATCCCTACAAGAAGATAAGGTTTCATTCACTCAATATAAATGG
The DNA here is from genome assembly GCA_000966675.3 of Picea glauca. Classification (NCBI taxonomy): domain Eukaryota; kingdom Viridiplantae; phylum Streptophyta; class Pinopsida; order Pinales; family Pinaceae; genus Picea; species Picea glauca. Next base: position 400,627 of record JZKD02S2222525.1, on the reverse strand, counting down.
ACATGTACCTACCATTACTGTATGCAAGGAGAGAACATGACAAGTACTAAACATATTATATATCTCAATAAATTATCACATAGCAAACCCTGCATTAATAAATAATCACATAACAACTCATAAACATTAAACATAACCAGAATTGATGGCTATATAAACTATGTTTAAAGGAGAAATCACACCTGATCTGATGAACTGGCTGAGACAATTGGAATGGTTTCCCTCACGTGTATCTCTTTAGCTACATGACCCTCAGTTTGTCTTGATATTCCCTCACTCGATGAAGAACGATCTTAAAGTACCTGCCAAAATCATCCAACCTCCATAAATATATACAAAATCAATACATACATACCTGAATTTTTATGAGAGTTTCATACATACCTGAATGAGCTCCTCTTGGTTTTGAGAATAATTTATTGGAGCCACGCATCTAATATTTGATCAAACTACCTCCCTTGATTTGAAGTAGCAGCAACGAAGTCAACATTGACTTTGTTGTTGCTCCATTGGATCGAGGGAGGTTTGCTCCAAGATTAAACGACTCCAATAAATTATTCTCTACTGAAGAGGGCCATCCACGTGAAGGTGGAATCTCTTATGGCCCCTTCCCCCCTCAAATCACTCTCAATTCCCCAATACCTAGCATTCAAATGTATTGAAATATTTACAGAAAAAACAAACATATATACATACCAAATGAATGCTTTGGAAAATAATAGGTCTAAACTCATATGTAATCATGAAAATGGTCTTAATGCAAGGCTTTGAAAAAATGAAATATGGTGAAAAGTGAAGTAAAAGGTTGGTAAAAGAATGACATTTTGGTGACCCAACAAGTACAAAAACGTATTTCATAGAAAATAGATTTTATAAATAGTTATTAAAATATTGTACATCATCATTTAGTTTTAGCTGGCCTCTTCTTCTTATCTCTAAAATTCCTAAACATTTCATTAACATCTATGTCTTCGTTCTCTAGGTTCTTCAAAATTTGATTGTAATTAGGTCCTATCCCACAGAGAACACCTAGTAGTGGGGTAATCACATGGTAATGGAGGCCGATGTGATGAGGCATCACCTACAAAAGAAAAAAATATATAACATTTAGATGGCCAACTTTTAAATATCATTGAACAAGTTCACTAATATTAAAAAAAAACCTACAATGTAATTATTTACCTAGTGCACTAGTCGACACTATTGGAATGGTTTCCCCCGCATGCTTGTATTCAAATGTACGACCCTCAAGTACAACATTCTCTGCCATTGAGAACACAAACTTTATAAGTACAATCATAAATGTATAAGTAAAAAAAATAGAAGTACACAATGTTTAACTACGAAATTATTACGTATATGATTAAAATACATTCATATTACCATCATGTGCCTTGAACGTAGCACCGTCGTGGGGCTACACCCTAGTGGAATGGGACTGCATGGGAGAACCATCTTCTGGTTCCAAACCGCTATCAACGCACTGCTCTCCAATACTAGTGGGTTGGTTGACAATGTTGCTCCCCTTATTAAAACAAAGTTGTAACACATTAAATGTATCAATGATATCAAACATGATTGTATTATATTAATAATAAAGTTTAATGTGGATTGAATTTTATTTACCTTATCCTGCAAAGTGGTTCTTGGTAATTGCCCCAATCTTTACCAGTGTTCAACTACAACTTTATAGTTTTACTTGTAACCAAGATGTAGGTATTCCTCTATGATTTTAGTACCAAACTCATCACCCAACATTGCATAAGAGTATGTATTTTTAATGTTATTAGTTGCAATTACCTAAAATTTTGAAGGCAATAAAAATAAGATATTTCGGTTCTTATAATTCGTGACTGCAACTTGCTGGCACGAGGGAAAACCCAGGGTTTAGCTCCAACAACGCACCAACAAGCCCTAACTATTGGCCCTTTTGGAAACACCTACGAAGAATATGCAATTTCACCCAAAGTAGTTATGGGGGGGATTGCAGGACAGAGATGTCTACAACCAAGGGGATATCAAGTGGATCCAATACAAGAACAACACAACAGTTATATATCACTTATTAGCTCCGATCTATTCCACACAACTATCTATCGGATCTAACACAGTAATGCAATAACGATATACCAAATGACAAAGAACAAAGCATAAATCACTCAAAACAAAAAATATATGTGGTTCACCCTCTCCCTAGGCTGAACCACGTATACTTTTCGGGTTCATATTTTCCTGAACCGCAATTTTCGGGACCGCATTATATTTTGGTGGTTTTCGGTACATGGTTTCTTTGTCAATGGTTTTCTATTTCTAGTTAAGGAATTAGGGTTTTGGACTAATCCATATCATTGGGTTAGGGTTTTGGATGCCGCTGGATCCTATATGTATTTTGTATTGTAAACATTGTAACACAATGAATGAATATAGAATATGCTAGTTTTCTCGGTTTGGGTTTCCAGGGGAAAAATATCTGTGTAATGTTTGTATTTGCTATTGTATTTTTTCTATTCTTTTCTGAATATCTTTTTACAGTAGAGATTGTACAAGGTTAGAATTTACATCATCCATATATTTAAAGGAAGCAATTCTTAAGCTTGGTACCAAATATTCCATTGGGACAACGACTTCAATACCATACACCAACTTAAAAGGGGTCTACATTGTGAGTTTTTTGCAAGTGGTTCTATAGGCCCAAAGTACCGCTAGTACTCTTAAATCCCAGTCATCTCTATTGACACTACAAATATTTGTTAGCGTTGTCTCCAAGATCTTGTTGAATTCTTCCACTGTCCCATTTTCTTGTGGATGGTAAGGCGTGCTCTTATGATGGTGGACTGCAAATTCCTCATTCAAGGATTCAATGGTCTTATTGATGAAGTCTTTGGCTTGATCACTCATAAGGATCTTCAACCATCCAAACCTGGTTATGATTTCATCAAATATGAAGCGTGCAACTGTAGTGGCACTACAATCCTTAACTGCTCTTGCTTCGGCCCATCTAGTCAAATATTATGTTGCAGTAATTTTTACCTTGCTCCTGTGCGCTTTCCTGGTGGGTTTATAGTTCCTACGAAGTTAATGGCCCACTTCTCAAATGTCTGTAAGTTCAGTTGTGGTGCTAATGGAATTTCATCTCTTCTGGTCAGTTTCCCAACTCTTTGGCATACATCGCAGGCTCTATAATAGTCCTTAGCATCTCTGTGTAGAGTAGGCCACCAAAGGCCAACCCTAAGAATCTTCTACACAGTTGCCTTCCTTGCATAGTGTCCTCCTGTGATGCTTACATGAGCTTCGGCAAGGATCAATGGTCACTCTACCTCCATAAAAAACCTCCTCGATATCTCATCAGGTCCCATATTGTATAGTTGTCCTGCTATAAGTGAAAAGTTTGCAGCACGCACTACTAGTTGTTTCTTTTGGGTGATGGTATATGCACTAGGTGCCATTCCTATTGAAATGAACTAGACTATTTATGCAAAGTGGTCATCAATTTTTTTAATGGCTAGTAGCTATAATTCAACAGTGTATCCTCCAAACTAGTCGGCTCTTCTCCTTGTTCCAACCTCAACAAGTGGTCAGGACCTTTGTTCATTCTTCCTAGATTAACTACGATCTCAAAATCATATTCCTGAAATAGAAAAATCCATATGCATATTCTCCCACCCAACATTGGCTTGTTGACTAGGTATTTCAGCACAGAGTGATTAGTAAACATTTTAAAGTGTCCTCCCAACAACTAGTGGTGGAACTTTTACAGCGCATACACCATGGCTATCCCTTCTCTTTCATTTGTGGTGTAGTAGATATCTGTTGTTGATAGATTCCTTCTATCAAAGGCTAACAAGTGATCGATGTATCTTGTTCATGGTTGTGCTAACACAAATCCTAATGCAATAGACTATGCATAGACATGCACATGAAACTCCTTACTCCAATCTGGGAAAACCATAATAGGCGCAATAACCTTTTTTTGTTTCAGTGTGTCAAATCTCTACTGGCATTCTTCTGTCCAGTGAAATTGACAATCTTTCTTCAAAATCTTTTCCATGGGTGTTGTAATCTGGGCATATCCTTTAATGAACTTCCTATAATATCCAGTATGTCCTAGTGTAGTGCGCAATTGTTTGACTGAAGTAGGAGGTGGTAGATCAACTATAATGGCAATTTTAGATGGGTATACCAACAATCCCTGCTTGCATACAATATGACCTAACAACACTCCAAATGGTGAGAAGAAGATTCACTTCTTCAGATTCAAGGAAATTTGACATTGCCTTCATTTGTCAAACATCAGCCCTAGACATTCAATATGATTCTTGAATAAACTAAAAACAATGCAATCATCAAAATATGCTTCTAAAAATTTATGTAGAAACTCCTTGAATGCTTCGACCACCACCCTGGAAAATATGGTTGGTGCATTCTTCAATCTGAATTGAATTACTATATTTTAGTAGGATCCCCATTCTGTGGAAAAGGTGGTCTTATGGCGATCTTCCTTGGCAATCTGGATCTAATGGTATCCTGAAAAACCATCTATAAAAGAATACACCTCCTAGCCTCCTACATTCATCTTCCTGATATCTACGCAGATCCTGATATCTCCTGTCTTCTTGTCTTGTACCACCATAGGTCTAATCCATTCTGATTCTTCAACAAGTTTTATAATTCCTGCTTCCAACATTCTGTCGAGCTCAATCTTCACTTTCTCCTTATATTTAGGGTTCAATCTGTAGGGTCTTTGTTTGACTGGTCTTGCATTTGGTTTAAAAGGGATCCTCATTTCTCCCATAGGCCCTTTAATGCCCTTCATATCAGTGAAATTGGTCAGAAACAAGTCCTGATATTCATGCAATAACTTCGTTATCTTGTCAATAGTAGCACTGTCCCAATAATCTCCAACATTTGCAAGCTTCGGTGTTTTCTATGTTCCAATATTGAATTTCTTGATCTTGATCGGTTATCCAATAAATGGTAGCTCAACTCCTAGTCCTTCCACATATCTCTGGCTTTCTCTTTCTGTGATGTTCACCTTCCTAGGATCATCGTCTTCATCAACATTGATGTTGTAACAGCCTTGCAGTTTTTGGAGAGGTGCAGTCCATTCATCCTCTTCTCGTTCTGAAGGAAGGCTAGGTGCCTCCTCAAACACTTTCTATATTACACCCTGTAATGCTTGATCTACTATAGAATATTGACTTTCAGATAAGAAGGTAGTTACAAAATTCTAAGTCATACCTTCCCAATCTGCAGTGATGAGGCACATCTCTGCTTGAAGGTACCAGTTGATAGGGGTTGTGTCCAACATGTTAATGAATTTGTGCACCCATTGCTCTTGAGGAATATTGATCCAGGATTCCTTGCAACTTCTCACATGGACCTTCGGACAACTTTGTCCTGTATATCGAACTTCATAGTCTTCTACTTGTGTTGAGAACCACACAGTCATTAGGGTACAACATTGTACCAATTTTGTAATGTTGTTTTTGTGTGTCCCCCACAATCTTGATAGTGTTTCTTTCAAGGCCTCATCCATTGCCAACAAGCATTTTTGTGTTGGTACACTTTCTTCAAAGTTTGACAATAAGGTTTCTAATGGATTCAAACCATCAAAGGTGGGTAATTTACTTACTTTGGTGCCGATCCAGCGTACTTATCTGGTTAATCTAATGCATCTCCTTGTAGATACTTCATACATTTTGTTTTTCCAATTCTCCAGTGCTTCTTCTGAATCTGATGAACATGCGTTGTCACTTAGCCAGCTCAAATTTCTATTCGCCATAGGATTAATGTAATCATGTTGTTGGCGGTTAATTTGTATATGTTTTCCAGTTCATAGGCATGATCTTCTTCTATGATGGGCTTAGTGTATCGTTGACCTTCATTAGGATGTAAAGGTGCGATGAACCTAAGGCCATCTCCTTCAAGATTCATTCATCTTTTCTTTAAATCGACCACAATGGAATTATTGAAAGCCCAATCAATTCCTAACAATGCAGGGTAAGGACAACTATCATCAACTCTCTCAATTACCTCAAAGTCTGCAAACATTTTTGCTCCGTCGATGTCCATAGGGACATGTTCCAATATACCAAAGGGGCTTACTACATGCTAGTTATCCATCCTAAGCCTGACAAGGGAATAAATAAACTTAGGTTTTCCCATCAGTGCCCAGGTTGGCTTCGTCATGACATTGAACTCCGACCCTAAGTCGAGGACCACATAGTCTATATCATATTCTCCAATCTGAGCATTCAGGTGTAGTTCCTTATTTGTCCTTCTCTTCTTGGATAGTTTATGTACTGCTTTATTTAGTAAAGGATCTACCCTACTTATCTCATACTTTCAGACCAAATTTTGCAGTTCTTGTATAGCTTTCTCATCTTTAATCAGCTCTATAAATGTATAAAAGAAACTGGCAAGTTTACTTGCCTCTTTTCCATCTCCGGGCGAAGCAGACTGATCAAATGCTAGAGGCATTCCACATTCTCTTACTTATGGTCTTGTATTTTATGAAGAACCTTGGTCTCCCCTGAATTCTCTTCTTGCCTCCTCAAACATTTGTTTTTCTTTCTTTGCATCAAAAGTTTGTGTCTTCTCTGCATCTTTCATGATTCCTGATTCTTCTGTAGTCTTTCCTTAGTTCATTCTTTCTTCTCCTATAAAAACGCCTCCTCTAGTGATAACAGTGACTCTAGTGTCTTCTCCATGAGGTTCTGCTTTGATCAATTATATCCATGGGTTCTGTTGAGGTCCCCGTTTCTCTTGAAGTTTAGCCATCAATGTTGGACATTCCTCGATTACATGCTCGAAGGAGTTACAATAGATGCAAGTGGTACAAGGATTCTGAAAGTCCCTTGCCAAGTGTCTTGGCTATACACAGTTATAATAGATTATCTATCCTCAACTTCAACCCATACCTCCTCCTCTTCCTCTTCCTCGGAATCCACCCTGAGGGTTGAAGTTTCCTTTCCCATGGGAGATATACTACATAGTGTTTCCTTCTTGATGTACTTCGCCTTGAATTTTTTATATATCCCTTGAAATTTTATGAATGAGATTTTAATCCCTACAATCCATATCATCATGTCCAATGGACTTACAAAACATGAAATACAAATGTGTGTGTGTCTGAACATATTTTTTCATGTAGTAGCACTCACCAAGGCGATGTCTATTTCTGCATACCTCGCACCAGGGTAGGGTGACTTTCTTCAAAGGGCTCAGAGCTCCAGAGGCCAAGTATTCATGGAATAGGGGAAAATGCTCCTTGTCATGGCCTTCTGATATGCATATGACACACCATATGTATTCCCTTTTATCTTTTCCCTTGTCTTTCTTTATATCTTCGACCTGCAGAGACAAACTAGTTAACTGACTCAAGATTTGACTCATACCTGAGCTGGATTATCCCATAGGGGCTGATTATAACTTCATGGTGATATCCAGTGCCTAAGCCTACAATGAAATATTCTGTTGCATCAAAGGAAATCTGATGTGTGGTAAGAGGGAAACAATGAACCATTCCTTGTTCTTCTCATCTGGGATTTGAAAACTCAGATGGCCTGTCAAGTTCTTGAATCTTTGATCAAACTCACATACCAGTTCAACTATTCTCTGCTTGATTTATTTTAGTTCTGCAATGCACTACGATTCTGAATTAGGTTTCTTGAATTCAGTAATTAGCGAAGTCTTGATGGAATTCAATGGTTTAGGTGTAGCTCCTTGGACAAATTTCATGTACCATCTCAATGTGCAATCTCTTAGAGTGGTATCGAAATGAGATCATTTCACAGCTTCATCGATGATATTCTTAATAATCCACACAACTTCGTAGAGAAACCAGTGTTGTTCAGGGTCTTCAGATCCGTCTCCTCTAAAGGTGGGTAACCTCATCTCGTCTGCTATAGATCTTCCTAGGTTTCTGGACTGAGTATGTGGCAGACTACTAGTGACAGTGCTCTGAGCACTCTAGTGACTCTAATTACTCTAATTACTTAATGTTGCTGAAACAACAATAGGATTAATAGTACTTACTTCAATAGTCAACACATTTTCTGAAGATTCTAATTTTTCTCGACAAGTTTCTTCAACTTTCCCTTCCTCTGTATGCTCCTCATCTATCAGATATGTCTCTTCTCCACTGTAGAAACCCTCATCCCCATAGTTATTCTTAAACAGGTTCACAAGAGGAACTTCTCTGAACACCCTACCACTACGCATATGTCCAGCCTATGTGTCATTGTTGTTGTCTAAATGCTTGAACATTAGCCTTTTCCAATATGACCAACTACTGTATCTTCAATATGTTCTTCTCATGCAATAGCATCTTGATCCTCAAATTCATAAAATTTAAAAATTTCCCTATGGGTCCCTTGAAGAAATATCTCTTGGGTTGGCTATATGACTCTACTCTGTGAACAACAAACTCCGTGATGTACCCTCCAATGGTGCTATCAAACCGGTGATCTATTGCTCTTGACACAACATTATCAAATCTCTTAACCTTCTTGATTAGGGCCAACGTCCAGACCACAGGTGGCCTAGATCTGATCTCAAATTAGTTATCTGCTAACCTATCTAGCCACTCGTATAACTCCTGATGGATTCCTCCAAAGAAAATTTAATGTATATCAGTAAATATATATCTCTCCAACCGATCATCTGTACTAAGACTAGGGTTCTTGTTCTAGGCTTCAATGAAGTCCTTTTCTTGATCTTTTATCCACTTTTGAATCTATGTCTTCTATGGAAACGACCTTGACATTCCCTCAAGAAGATTCTAATCTTGCCAACAAAACCATTTGTTGGCATCAGGGTAGACCCAGGGTTCAGCTCCAAGAGTGCACCAACAAGTCCTAACTATTGGCCCTTTTGGAAACATTTGCGAAGCAGATGCAGTCTCACCCGAAGTAGCTATGGGGGGGTTGCAGGAAAAAGATGTCTACAACCAAGGGGATATCAAGTGGATCCAATACAAGAACAACACAAAAGTTATATATCACTTGTTAGCTCAGATCTATTCTTCACAACTATCTATTAGATCTAACACAATAATGTAATAATGATATACCAAATGACAAAGAACAGAGCATCAATCACACACAACAAAAAATATACGTGGTTCAACCTCTCCCTATGGCTACGTCCACAGAATTGTGCTTTATAATATATCAAGATTAAGCATACAGTTCTTGTTTCCGTTCTTAGCTAGTAGATCTTCTTTCTTCTTCTCTCTATCTCTCCCCTTCCTGTGCACCCAACTACAAGACTTAATCTCCGCACCCACCTGAAGATCTTACAATACCAGAAGGCTCTTACACTTAACACTTCTCTCTCTCACACAACAATTGCTCATGCCAATAAAAAAACTAGAATGAACCCTCTTCCCTCATCTAGGTTCTTATTTATACATTACAATCACTCACTCACAGCCTTAGGCCGAAACCTAGGTGTCAAAACCCTAGATACCAAAATCCTAGGTGTCCAAAACCCTAGGTCAACTTGACCTGCATTTTTCAGGGCTTCGCCAACCTACCTTTCCTTCGTTCTCGCGCAGTGCTCCAAATCATCCAACCGTGGATTTTTCCTCTTGCTGAGTTGTCCATGATCTGTCTTCCTTGTTGATATGTCACCCTTCATCTCCTCGTCCAACGCATTTCTTTATTTTACTTTTCTCTGTCTTTTCTACTCTTTTTCTCACTTCGACCCAGTAACAATCACCGTGTCTTCCGCACAGTTCACATTTCTTCTTTTCTGCCTTAATCTTCGCTTACTTCCATAACCAAGGGCCAACACAACTTCAAGTAGCCTCCCTGGCCTAGCCTATGCTGGCCACATTTGGCAAGCCTTTCTTTTGTTTCCTTTGAAGTGTCAGTCAACCTATCATCAAAATTTTCAAGTATGTTAATATATACCACACTTTTATTTAGATCTAAAAAAAATTGAAGGTATTGAATTGAAATTGTAATTTACCTTCTGGGACCATAGGGTGTTTTTCCTTCATCCGTCAATTTCTTTTGTTTTGCATCCTCAATGAGGGTCTTCCACTCCATCTTTGGAATCATCATAGGATGCTCGTACCTATCATTTTTTTTCAAGTTCTTCCTATATTTTTCTCGCATATATTTTAAATATTGGCCAGTTGCGACGTAACCAAGGTCTTATTAAATGTGTCTACACCAAAAAGGATTTCAATATAATCCATCAATTCTTTTTTGAGGTTAGTTCTAGGAATTCCACATCTCCCGTATGGTGGGCCCAAAAATCAACAATTCCTTGTTCTCCAAGGACCTATAAAAATCGGTGTTCCCTACACGCAAAAATTATTATATTATTATTAATTTAAAAATAATAATTTAGATGATTTATATTTGTCTACATAGAGAACATGAAACAATTAAAATTTTAAAAATTGCATGGGACTTTAACTTTCTTTAATGGAATCCCTTGCTCATTGACCATAAAAGTTCTCTTAAGGGTCCCCATATTGGTCACATGTCTTGATTTAGAAAAATCAGCCATATAGTTGGCCAAATCATTAGCCTCATCTCCGTCACCACCTCCAGAGCCTACATCTGTGGTCACTTCCTAGACAGGGTGTGTGTTGTGGCTCCCACCTAATGGTGTGGAAGGTGGAGATATGAATATCTGTGTCCTGATAGGTTTACAAGAGCTTGCATCGGGACCCTATGGAATCTGTTCAACGCCAATACTACCAACACTATGCATGTCGGGGTTAATAGGATCCAAAAATATCTATATAAGAAAGAAAACATTTTTTCGTTTAGATAATGTAAAAGTTAAAAATCATGCTTTCATAATTGATCTTATGACATAAAAATAAAACCACTTGAAATTATGGTTATTACCTTATATGTATTAATCCTTGTCATGACTTCTCTGATCCTTTCTTCAACCTCAAGAGTTTTATCTAGAATATCTAACAAGTGAGCTAGTTCCTTGTTTTCTTTATTGATCTTTTTTTAAATAAAACCATAGGTTTGAGGGATTCATACAAATCCCTTTCATCGAGCAAAGTATCATCAAAATCATGGCCCACTGACTACATATTCAACAAAATAAATGATAATTTAGTTATGTATAAAAATAAAATAATTGATCACCACAGAAATAAAATGCACATTAAATGCAATTCAAAAATTGTTGTCTGTTTACCTGTTTTGAGGCCGCTTTTGATTTACCATGATCAACCTACCACATTATAGTAAAATTAGAATTATGATCATTATCATGAGAAATAAATTCAAATGTATGAGAAATTCTCCCTCTTTATTGGCATCCAAGGAGGAAGGTTATCGTTGATAACAAAGATAGGCCACACTGAGTAAACAAACTAAATCTCTCCAAATGGATTAACACCTTAAAGAAAATAATGAAAATCATAAATATAAGATTCATTGCTTACAGGTTGGGTAAATTAGTATACGTAACACCCCCATAATAGCAATGTTTGTATCTATTTGATTCAAATTGATAAGATACGCAATCAGGTTTCTTATTTGTGGTCTTGTGTCGTGTACTATTTATAAACCCTGTAATATTCCCTGTTGCTTTTGTCCTTCCGTCAAATTAGATAGTTTCTCCTTTATTTTGATCATTGTCTTTTAGTTGTATATAATTTGTAGACAACCCATATATTTGCATACTTTTTGTATATTGGAATATTCGTATCCAATCTTTGTAGATATAACAGGGTCTGACATACTCCATCAATTCAGTTAATCCATCATAAACAAATTGTATTCCATCCATGGAAAATACCCCAAACCATGTAATGACGATGGAGTAATTTGGTATGTCCTTTCGTTTACACAAAAAATGTAAATGTGTTGAACCTGCAAAGAATAGATCTAGCTAGAAAATACTACACACATTTGCAGAGAGAAGTTGAGAAAGAAGAAGAAGGAGAAAAAAGAATAGAATAATTCTCATTAACCGTAATGAATAATGAATATATTACACATGATATACTATGTATAACTCAATGAATGTGCAATGGAGGAGAACCAATGCACCATAGTGGTGGTCTAGAGTGACCTGGACCCACACCAATAGTTACAAGAGTGAACTGCCACCTAGTCTAGTCTCTTAGGAAGTTATGGGAGTGAAATGCCACCTTGCTGAGTTAACTAGTCAACTAGTCTTTAGTTAACTAAATGAACAAAGTGTAGTGAAGAGTATATCAAAGAATCAAGGGTAATGCTCCAGTCTGGTGATTATCCCAAGGTAAGTGCACATTATCATGGTGATGATCCCAATGTTGCATGGTGACAAAACCAATGAAACATCTAAACTCAACTCAACTAGTCAAACTGAAGTGTCAACTGAAAGAGAATATTCTCTAGGTGGAATATTCTCCCCTAAAATATAGGATACTGGACAATGACTAATTATGACTAATAAATGATGAAAAACCTTAGGAAAAATAAATCCTATGTGTGTGTGAAGTAACACCAACAACCCCAGTGAAAATCACTATGGTGAAAATAAAGAATGGGTCCCAGTAATGAGCCTATGTTAGGTACCAAAATACAAAAGATACACTGAAATAAAGTGAGGAAAAGGGGAAACA
>JZKD02S2222525.1:364662-388007 GCA_000966675.3 Picea glauca | reverse complement strand
CCTGCCCTCAAGGTACAATGTATGTAAAAATAAGAACTGCAATTGCTAGGAAACTGTGTCCTTCACTCCAACATGACTTTGCAGAGAATGGAACTTCTTCTCAGTGAAGGTCTTGGTGAAGATGTATGTTGTTTGTTCTACTGAAGGACAAACTTGTAGGTCGATGATCCCCTCATGTACTAAGTCTCAGATGTAGTGCATGTGGATCTAGATGTTCTTTATTCATTGTCTCTGAGTTGGATCTCTGTAGAACTTCAGAGTGCTCTAGTTGTCACACCAGATGATGATCGACCGATGAAACTGAAAAGACGACTTAGTGAGAAAATGTTGTAACCACATAGCCTCAATGTTTATGTTAACTAACCCTATGTACTCTGCCTCAGCTAAATATAGAGAAATGATAGATTACTTCTTGCTTGACCAATAGATAGGCTCAAAACCAAGACTGAGTGAGAAACCAGATGTGGAGTTGCGATCAGTGCTATCACCATCCCAGTCATAATCAGTGAACTTGATGAGATCTAATGTAGAATTTGCTACATAATGAATCCCAAATGTGATGGTGCCATGTACGTATTGAAGGATACGCTTTACAACCTTCCAATGTAGCTCATGTGGCTCCTACATGAACCTGGAAACTACGCCAAATGCATATGAGAGGTCTGGTATGGATTGTGTGAGATACAAAAATCTCCCCACTGGCTCTTTGTACAGTGTGTTGTCAACCAGTGGAGTCTCCCCGCCATCTGCAAGTTTGACCCCTAATAGGAAAGGAGTTAGAGCAGACTTGTAGTATGTCATGTGAAATCTCTCAAGGAGATTTTGTGCATACTTGTCTTGAGACAGTTTGATGCATGATGCATCCTGACTGATCTTGATTCCAAGAAAGAAGTGTAGCAAACCCATGTTCGTCATCAAAAACCTAGCATGTAGAATCCTATTTGTTGTAGCAATCATTGAAGTTGAGTAATAAGTGATCAGAAAATCATCAACATACAAAACTAAGAGTAGAAGTGAATAAGTTGTCCTGAGGATGTAGACATTTGGTTCTGATTTACAACGTACAAAGTTCTGTGACAACAGGTAGGAGTCCATATTGGCATACCATGCCCTCAGAGCCTACTTGAGTCCATAAAGGGAATTCTTCAGTCGACAGACCAAATATGGGTCCTGCATAAATCCCTGGGGATGATCCATATAGATATTCTAAGAGAGATCATCATGAATAAATGCATTCTTCACATCGATATGATAGAGTTCCCATCTCTTGGTTACCGCAATGGAAAGTTCCAATCATATGGAATCTATCTTCTCTACTGGAGCAAAGGTCTCATCATAGTCAACTCCATGCACCTACTGAAAGCCTTTGGAAAAAAGCTTGGATTTGTATATGAAAATCTGTCCATCCATTGTGCTCTTGGTCCTGTAGACCCATCTGCATCTAACAAGTTTCCTTCCATAAGGAAGGGGAACTAGATCCCAAGTCTGGTTCTTGAGGAGGGAGTTGTACTCCTCCTGAATGGCGGATTCCCAAAAGGGATTTCCAACAACCTCGCCATAATATTGTGGATCTGAAGAGTGAACCAAGAAATGATTCCTAGAGGGAAATGGTTCAATGGAAGTGAATGCAACAAGTGGCTCCTACAAATCATATTGAGTCCTCCTAGTATCAGTTGTATCACCAATGAGATCCCCTGCATCCTGAAGAGTAGTATGTGCCCACGTGGGCCTCTACTCTAGCTCTGCAACTTCATCTAGATGCTCTAACTCTGCATATGACTATACTAACTCTAAATCTGAATCATCTGAGTCCTATGAATCATAACTCTCATCTAAAGAAGATTCGGCATGTGCATGTTCATCATCTCAGACAGGTGGAAGAATGAAGGTGTCTACATGCGGTTGTTGAGGTACATGCGAGACACTTTCCTCGGATTGGACACTATGCTCAATGATGAGTCAGTCTGAGAAAATATCTATGATTCTATATCCCTTCACACTATCAGGGTATCCAACAAAAATACACTCGGTGCTCTATGGATCAAGTGCCTTCCTCTTTTCAGAGGGAATCTGGGCCCAGGCATGTGAACTGAAAATGTGAAAGTGGGTCACTTTCGGTTTGAGGCTGCTCCAAGCCTCATAAGGGGTCCTGTCCTTGACAGATCTATGGGGAGATCTGTTTTGTATGTATGTTTCACAATTAAGTGCTTCGGCCCATAGCCTCTGTGGTAGTGACTTTACATGCAACATGCAAGATGCCATCTCCTTTAGAGATCTATTTCTTCACTCAGCAACTATGTTTTATGGTGGAGTATAGGGAACTGTGTACTGCAATTGAATCCTCATCTCATGGAAAATATTATGGATCTCATGATTGACACACTCTCCCTCGTTATCAGTTCAGAAGACTTTGATCTTGTTTTTGGACTATGTCTCAACCAGGGCTTTGAAATCTTTGAGGTGTTGAAAGACCTCATATTTTTTCCTGAGAAAGTAGATCCATGTAAAACATGAGAAATCGTCAACAAAAATGAAAACAAACCTCGCTTTGTTGATATATGGATGTGGAAAAAGACCCATAAGGTCACTATGGATCATATCTAAAGGCCTGAAAGCTCTTTGAGACTTTCCTTTGTCGAATTTCTCTTGAGGGTATTTTCCAAGAACACATCCCTCACATACTCCCTTGGAGAAATGGATGTATGGTAGACCTGTTGGTAGCCAATTCAATTTTTTCAATTTCCCTCAAAGCTGCCTACACCTATGTCTCTTGAACTTCAAATTTCTGTCACATTTTGCAAACATAAGACATTTTTTTATTTCATACGACATTTGCAAATTGGTTTCGATTTAGTTTTCACGACTGAAATTGTGAAAACTCGTCCATCGTTATTTGGACTGTCATGATCTGCTCATTGATATGTTGATTGGTACTTACCTTTGGTTTATTTTTTGAACTATGTCCATTTGCCTATTATCACTCTGATTGCGCAACTTAATTGATAAGGCATTGAGCATGTTGATTGATGAATTATACTTGATTATGAAGGGATCATGGTTGATTAAAGGTTTTGATGTATGATCCTTACTATTATAAGCTCTTGACTTGTCAATCTTATCTATTGTCACCATGTCTTAAAAACTTTTGATCAAAACATTGGATTATGCAAAAAGCGCATGGGTCACATATGAGTTTGATTTCATATTGAATGGCAATGTTTGATTATACACATGGCACGTTGGTAAAACATGTGGATTTTACTTTGGTTTGATTATACACATGGTGCATTGATATGATATATGGTTATGGTTTTACATTGATTAATGGCACATTGATATGAGTATCCATCGCTCGAAATTTTGGGTTGTCCAATTAGTATGGTTTAAACAATATGATAAGTGATTGAACAACACTGTATTGTGCCATTAATATGCTGCATGGCGGTGATAATCCCATCACCTTCGTACACATACATTAATTCGTTCCCCTTTGAGCACTTGCAGCTGTTAGCCTATCGATTTTTACTCATGTGTATTGTTGTGTTCAATCCAAACCCTACCATGCACCTGCACCATGGCCCTAGTCGTAAGGACTGAACCCAATGGCAACCAGGCATTGTTGATGTTTGATGGAGCTTACAACGACCTTGAGGAATTCATATGGCTCCCGTTCATATGAAAGTTTGATGACTATAACCCTAGCGTGGCTCGACAATTTGCATTAACCTTTGATGGCTGTCGAGCCAAGGTTGGATATGTGCAACTAGAAAATGATGAGCAATTTCTCAGTTTGTCTACCGGTCTACCTGCTGTCAGATAGAACTGGTCAAAAAATTGCAAAGTGGAAGATGTCCCGTGGACATTACTCTTCCAGTCACGAAGGGTGAGTTCTTGTGACAAGGGTTTGCCCACAAATATGCTTAATCAACACTGGCATGACTTGCTCATGGTTACCAAGCAGTTCGTTACCTGCAAGGGCAGGTATGGTTTCGTGTTCTTGTACCACCTTCGGCTACTGATGGTTTTCATGGGCTATGAGCTTAATATGCCTTACTACTTGCATAGGAGTCTGTTTAAAATGTCTAAAAGGTACAAACGGAACCAGTCCAATACCCGTCTTTTTCATTTCGGGTTAATTAAGATGCTTATAGTTTGTAAGTTGGGGTTACACCGAGACTGTTGGGATGATTTTCTTAAACGCAATAATTTTGGTGACTCAAACCCACCACAGGTTGACAAACCTGTGGTGAGCGAGAGCAAGTCAATACCCCCTGTACCTTACTATGCTCTGTTGCCTAAACCCCTACCCGGTTCTCCTATTGACCTACCCAATTTTGTTACCCAGGATATCGAAGCTGCTAAACCCGTGGCTAAAAGGCCCAAACCCAAACCCACTTCCAATTCTAAAGGCAAGAAAAAAACTCGGTTAATCTCTTGCATGGCAGGGAATAAACCAAAAGAACCTGTCAACCCTGACCCTATTATGGTAAGTGAAGATTCTGACTCAGAGGTTGAACGTTACCTGGCAAGTGAGTATCCCTACTCAGAAGGTCTATGTAATAAACCCGCATATGATTTTGTGAAGAACCTACCACCTTGCTTGCGAAGTGATCCTAATTATCCAGGCATCAAAATGCCTTGTGAAACCCCAGGTGACTCGTCTAAACCCCCTCTTGCTCTAGTCGAACCAGCTGCTCCACCATGTGATCAGTGTGGCTCATGGTTGGAAAGGTATTACCTCGACGTGCCACTGTTGCAGTCCAGAATTCATGTTCTGGAGGATCAAGTTGCAAGGCTCACCAGTAAGAAGGCTAAGATGCAATCCACTGATAAGAAACAACGAACAACAGGTTCGATTTTGTTTAAAAACGTGGAGTCAGCTATAACAATTGTCAATTCAAAATTGGCGTAGCTCGAACAACCACACTGGTATGAATTTCACTTATTTATATGACATACTCATAAACTCTGTTTATATTGTGGATCTGCTCTGTCGCATAAGCATGCACTATTGTATATAATTTTGTTTTGATAAATCAATTTTTATTATTGTTTAAGTTTTGTTTGGATTTGGCTTTGATTTGAGTGATCGTGAGATAGATTTGATTTGTTTAATTTAGCTTCAATCGAATACTCTGTTGATAATTGAAGTTGTCAATATTTTCTAAACACAGACTATTTTTGGTATTCCAATTTTGGACACAGTTTCAGATTGGTTATATTCTATGCGATATAGATGGAAATTATGGTTAACTGTTGTGATTGTATGTTCTCTGGTCAATTCGAATACCATTCTGTTATTACATGACCGAATTGTGAATAGATACGAATCTTAACTGTTACACCCAACCAAATCGATTCGAACTGTTTAGTTTGACTATGTCACCAGATTGCAAAAAATGTATCGTTTGAATTCGATTTGAGGAATGAAATTAATTGTATCCAGTCTCACGATTTGTTTCTATAATTAAACTCAGCCATATTCGTTTTGATTATTTACCCAGTTTATATTATGGATTCTATTACGCTCTTGTCTGTTGACTGTGTGGTGATCAATAATGAAATTCGTTGGGTCGATACTCATTGAGTATGATTTTGTTTGAATATAATCGAAACAGTTACCTATCTTTGCACTTCATTGAATGATATCAATGTTGTGACTATAACGAGTCAATGATGGTTACGATCACTATTTTGGTCATATATGTTAACTGTGTGACACTCAGCGACCGAATTCTATGGCATCATTTGTGGATGATGTTATGTATAATCGTAACACTTTGATATTTGATTAAAACACAATATGAATTTTATGCCCAGTTGATTATGATTGTGTTCGATTATAACAAATCGATTTTGATTACATCACGATTTACTTGTAATTGCATTTGTTATGAAACAGTCCTGTTATGATTTGACCTGATTTTATGGCAACTGAAAAACAGAGCATTCTTACCCTGTTTCGATTGCATCCTTTTCAATTTGGTTTGATTTGAATGATAAATTTGCTTGAACTATTAGTAATTTGATTTTAATCTTCATAAAAAGAAAATTAAATTGATTGTTTTAAAATATTTCGTTTGATTTCTATCTGGTCCTGTTTGCTATTTTAGACTAGCTACAGAATCAGATGATTATGTAGCTAAGTCTGTAGGATCATATTTTTATTATTTTGTTACTGAAATATCTTTCTAATTGGATATTTGTGTTCTATTGCAGGTAAAATTGAATTTGCAATTGAGTTGTTGAGTAGTTAGGGGATATATCAAAGATTTTACTTGCATTTCATTTCCTTAGTTTAGGTGATTTTGGGATATCTCCCAGATTATGTAAAACTGTTTGATATTATCCACAAGGAAGTTTTACCTTGTGAAGAGACCTATATATACTTATGATTTTTGTAATAATCATCATCCTCATTTGTGGGAGAACAAGGATATGGAGTTCTAATATAGACTGAAGAAGAATTTGGTGTTTTGTCACAACTTTAGCTTCTCAATATATCAATATTTTGTTTTATGTTGTGTATATCAATTTGTTTATGATTTATGACTACTTTAGCTATCTAAATCATGTGAAAATGATATAATTGTAATCACTGTTATCCATATCTTGTCTCTTCCAAATAAATAAAGGACATAACAATTGTTAATTCAGTTTGTGAATGACAGGTTTATCTTCTTCATAGATTGAATTGTTAAATATAATTCTTTGCATAACAGGTTTCCCTTATTGCAAAGCTTTATAATCATAAGATTGTTATGATTTTATTTTATATCTTGTTTGTCCTATAAAACACTTCAAGGAGCAGCACAGCCAATCGTTTACGAGAAGCTTACGGACTAACCGGTGCAAGTTTCCTCCTCCGACCAGCTTAGAAGTCATCATACACAGGGCAGACTTGGAGCGTTTCCAGGTCAATTAGTTTGTTGTTTACTGTTTTCATTAAGTAGTTTAATTTAGATACAAGTTTAATTGGATTTATATTAGATTGTTTAATTTCAGTAAATATATTAGATTGTTTAATTTCAGTAATGTTTATTTCTTTTTCATAAAATATAAAAAATAAAAAAGATTCCTGACTGTCTTAGGGCAGAAAATACATGAGTTTTGCAGGTTTTAATTAAATTTGTAGGCTGTTTATAATGTACATTTGTGAATAAGTAATATTGCAACTGGTAATTAGATAGTTGATTTGAGTTATTATAATAGTAATTAGTAGATTGTATATAAAAGTTAGAATAGTTATATTTAGTTTTTGTTTTATTTAGTAGTTTGTTTTAATTAGATTAGTGTACTAGTTAGTTTTAATTAGTTTAGTTTATTTTATTTAGTTTCAGTTAGTTTTAGTTTGTTTATTAGTTTTAGTTAGATTACTTATCTTAGATCAATTCTCTCTTTGGTTTTCTTAAAAGAACTTAGAGAGGCCAACGGAGCCGTTAAACTCGTCAGGGTGGTTCATTCCAAATGGCTTGGGTTATTTAGACAACCCCGGACCGGTTCCACTCTCCCAGTTGACGGACGGTCAATTTCGCCCGTCAACAAGACCATCAACCGATATTTTCTTGTTAATATGTTGCATGTATATGAAATTCAAATGTCCAAACCTTTCGTTCCATATCCTACTACTTTCATCAGCATGAGTAAATAGTAAAGCAGAATCAAGTTCAATGAATTCAAAAAATGTATTCAATCTAGACTAATGATTTACCTCACCGGTAGCAAGCCTGGAGTTGGTTTGCATGTCATATATGTCCATGGAATTTGGAGTGGATATTAATTTATTTTCGGTGTTGAAATTCATCATCTGATACACGGAGAGAAGGTTGACGGAAAGTTTGGGAACATGCAACACATTCTCGAAGCTTCCGTTGGTGAGTTCAATACTTCCTTTGTCGGTGACTTCGACAGAAGAGTTGTCCCCCATCGGTATAGGAGGACCTTTGCATGCATCCAATGAAGAATATACTACTTTTGACGCATCCATGTGAAGTGATGCTCCTAAATCTACGATCCAAGCATCGGGAGAGGAGTTGATGGAAATCATGGCATAGCTAGAATTTCCTTTCTTGGGATTCAGATCTTCTGGCTTCTTCTTCTATGCACCCTCGGGGATGTGATCTCCAAGGTTGTTTTTATGAAGTATTTGAGACATTATATCTAAATTTTTTTGCATGCATGTGGATTTTGGATGGATTCCTTTGTGACAATACATTCATTTCTTCCCTTTTCTTCCCTTTCCCCTTTTGGATTCGGAGGAATCAGTGAAAGGTTTTGTGTACCCTTCCTTATTCAAATGTGCATGTTCTTTCATTTTGTCTTTGTATTTAGATTTATGATATTGATCATTTCCATATTGCATAGTAAGTGCACGCGCCTTTGGGATTTTGATTTTTCCCATGTTGATGAGCTTGGTTCCTCTTGTGTCAAGGATTCAATAAAGTCCTCAAGAGAAGGAATCTTCCAGGTGGCTCCAAAGGCGAATCTAATAGAATGGAATGTGGATACGAATACAGATAATAAAATACCAATTTTTTGAGAGAATGGTGAGAACCATTTGTTTCTCCTCCTTAGATTTATCAACCCCGCAAGATTTGAGTTGCGACACTAAATTCTTGAATTTTGTAAATAAATATTGGATATTGTCAAAGATTTTTGGATCCAATGTGAGTAGTTCCACATTAAATATGTGTCCCCTCATCTCATCCTATTTTCCAAAGATCCCTTCCAAGGTATTCCAGGCTTCATTGGGAGTCTTACAGGAAGATATGTGAAAAAAGATATCAAGAGAAATAAGAATGCAAATTGTTCTGAGGGCTTCATTCATCCGATTTAAGAACTTGGATTTTCTATGGTTGATGTCTATTATGTATATGTATTCAAGTTTAACCTGTGCAATCCTATGGTTCAGAGATGAATCATTATTCTCTCCTTCCATGCAAATTAGTTGTTAGGTGCAAGAATGAATTATTTTTGTAAATCCACCGTTCTGTTGTCTTCAATCTTTTGTACCTGCAAAAAACAATTGTTGTAGATTTTTCTTAGAAGTTCATTGGATCTAATACCATGAAAATTTGTTGAACCTACACATAATATATGTGGCTAGAAAATAATACACACATTTGCAGAGACAAATTGAGAAAGAAAAAGGAGAGAAAGAATAGAAGAATTCTCATTAACCGTAATGAATAATGAATAATTTACACGTGATATACTCTATATAACTCAATGAATGCAAACTGGAGGAGAACTAATGCACCATAGTGGTGGTATAGAGCGATCTGGACACACACCAACATTTATGGGAGTGAACTGCCACCTAGTCTAATCTCTCAGGTAGTTACAGGAGTTAACTTCCACCTAGTTGAGTTAACTAGTCAACTAGTCTTTAGTTAACTAACTAAACAGAGTGTAGTGAGGAGTAGATCAAGGAATCAAGGGTAATGCATCAGTCTGGTGATGATACCAAGGAAAGTTCACATTAGCATGGTGATGATACCAATGTTTCATGGAAACGAAACCAATGCACAATCTAAACTCAACTCAACTAGTCAAACTGAAGTGTCAACCGAAAGAGAATATTCTCCCCTAAAATATAGGAGATTGGATAATGACTAATTATGACTAACAAACAAGAAAAAAACTTAGAAAAAAACAAATATTAGGTTTGTGTGAAGTAACTCCAATCCCCCCCCCCTGAACATCACTATGGTGAAAATAAAGAATGGTTCTTGGCAACGAGGCCATGATAGGTACCCAAATACAAAAGATACATTGAAATAAAGTGAGGAAAGAGGGAAAAAATCATGGGAAAATACCACTCTCAAGGTAAAATGCATGTAAAAATAAGAACTATAGTTGTTAGGCAACTGTCTCCTTCACTCCAAGATGACTTCAGTGAGAATGGAACTTCTACTCAATGAAGGTCTTCGTGAATATGTATGTCATCTGTTCTGTTGAAGGATAAAACTGTAGGTCGATGATCCCCTCATGTACTAAGTCCCAGATGTAGTGCATGTGGATCTTGATGTGCTTCATCCACTGCTTATGAACTGGATCTTTGCAGAACTTTAGAGTTCCCTAGTTGTCACACCAGATGATGATTGGTCGATGAAACTGAATGCCCAACTCAGTGAGAAAATGTTGTAGCCACATAGCTTGAATGGTTATGTTAACTTTCCCTCTGTACTCTACCTCAGATGAAGATATATCAATGCCATCTTTCTTCTTTATCAACCAACAGATAGGCACATAACCAAGACTAAGTGAGTAACCAGATGTAGACTTTCGATCAGTGTTATCGCTAGCCCAGTCAGAATCAGTAAACCCGATGAGCGATGGTCACAGGGGGAACATGAGTGACATGAATTCAACATTGCATTAGAGTGTTTCCATCAATGCCAAAAGGGGATATTTTTTATTAATTATGTCAGTTTTCATTGTTTTCAACCCTTGAATAAAGTCCGGTAGAGAATTTTGGTAGCACAATGGTTTGGGTAATGGAGCCAAGTTTGTTTGATGAATACTGGTATGATTTTTGATATATTTGTAGGTAATACTATTCTATACGTATATTTTATATCATGCCATTTCTGGTGGTATCTGGAACATCACATAACTCCTCACGGTTAGAGAGTTATGGCCATGTGAAGTTGGAGAACCCTCATGAGTCATCTAGAAGCCCCAAAATGTCAAAGTAGTCAAAGTGGTTGCAAAGAAGAAATTATTTAAATAATAAAGTGAAGTTATTAGTGTACTATAATTCAAAGTGGATACAAAATAAATTATTTAAATAATAGAGTTAATGGAGAAATTACTAAGTGGACAAGTGGTTAGAAGTGGGTTAGCCCTAAAATAAGGTAAGTGGGTTAAGATGGTTAGAAGGTAATTTAAACAATAAAGTGAAGTGATGAGTGTACTATAATTCAAAGTGGATACAAAATAAATTATTTAAATAACAAAGTTAATGAAGAAATTATTAAGTGGACAAATGGTTACAAGTGGGTTATCCCTAAAATAAGGAACGTGGGTTAGGATGGTTAGAAGGTAATCCCTTGAGGAAGCTACATGAAAGTATAAATAAGAGGCAAGGGTATCTCATTTTTAATCACACTTGAGAATATGGAATATCTACAAGTGACTGAGGTAACCAAAGGATATCTAAGCTGAATTTTAGAGGGAAGGTGAAGTAAAGAAGGCCGAAATTCAAGGGAGGATAAATTATTTTGATGATGCTTTCTAAAGTATGTTATTTACGGGTCATCTCACCATTTTCACAATAATTTTTTTTATATAATGATTCAGACCGTGAAATTGGGAATATATCGGGGAAACATATCCAAGTAGCTGCGATACAAATTTCACCTTGTGGGTCATTTTATTTTTGGATTTACACTCTGTGAAAAATACGGTTTGTGGCTAGTCTTTAAACTAGTCTAAAACAGGTGTTTCGGGTAAAAGCATCATAAATTATTCATACAAGATCCAAATTCAGTAAGACCAAATGTATTGGTTATAGTACAGTCTATAGAAAACCTATCATGACTTGATTATAGGTTGATTGGTACAGGTTTACAACAATATATCTCACATTTATAGTGTGGCAGTGGTTCCATCATTCTACTTGTATGTCAGGGTGGTTGGACGGGGCAAGGACAAGTGGTTGTCGCCACCTTCTAGTTTTAGTCAGAGAACATAGGGGGTTGTAGCCTCATTCTGGTTGTAGCCAAAGAATATGAGAGTTGGAGCTTCCTTCAAGTTGTAGCCTGAGAAACTCGGGGGTTGTAGCCTCCTTCTGGTTGTAGCCAAAGAATTGGGGAGTTGGAGATTCCTTTAGGTTGTAGCATGAGAAACTAAGGGGTTAGAGCCTCCTTCCAGCTGTAGCTGGAAAACAAAGGAATTTGGTGCTTCCAATTACTGTAATTCTTAAATACATATAAGAAAAACCATTCTGTGGTTTTTTGCCACTTTGGGTTTCCATGTAAAAAATATGGTGTATTGTTTATGTGTATGATTTCTCATTTATTCATTGTTTATTTACTCTGCAACTATTGGATGATAATGCTACATTGATATAACACTTGCATTTTTTGGTTAAAAAGTATTATTTCTCTATTAATGATTCACCCCCCCCTCTCAGTAATCCAACACACTTGTAGGTTTGATCAAGGAATTTCACAAGCGT
Source organism: Picea glauca (assembly GCA_000966675.3). Taxonomy (NCBI): domain Eukaryota; kingdom Viridiplantae; phylum Streptophyta; class Pinopsida; order Pinales; family Pinaceae; genus Picea; species Picea glauca. The sequence goes on along the minus strand of JZKD02S2222525.1, from coordinate 375,823 downwards.
TGGTATGTTATCTATGAAGAGGAAAATGTCGAAAATATAGTGGGTGAACCAATTGTGATTTTAGATCCAAAGAAAGAGAGGAGTGATGAAGTCATTGAATACCTTGTTGCGACATATCATAAGTCCTTTGAAGGCTATGCATTCTACAAAATAAGCACATCATCATCATGATGTACACTTGCATGAAGAAAAGGGTTTGATAATTTATTTATCTCTTCAAATTTCTAAATTTGATGATGAGACCCTTAAAGATTTGAAGAGGATAAATGTGGTAGAGAAACCCTTGGAAAGTGAAGAATTTATAGGTGTTATGATCCCATCATGTGATGAAGGGCCTGAAAACTATGAGGATGAGGATACGATCACTCTCTTTTCAATTTGAAGGCATAGATGAAATGTGGATCATTGGTTTCTTCATGGAGATCCCATCTATGACACAAATAGTGAGAGCATGATGGAGGAAAATATGAGTTGGCATACTCCACTTCCAATCAACATTGAGGGTCACTTCATGGGACATAAATAAGACATCTCAATGGAGGTACATTAAGATTTTTCCATGGTTGATGAAAATTTTTATGTTCTCCTCACTAGGGAAGATTTGATGTAGCATAAATGGGTTTTTCATGGCAATAATGACGCGGAAATTTTCACGTGATTGATGTCTCTAGCTCGTTCCCTACCTATGTATGAAAAAATACTGAAAGAGTGTCTTTTAGACTGCAATATGTTTTGGACAATGACATTTCCAATTTTTGCTTATTTCATAAACAACCAATCGTAGGATTTCAGAGGTGTTGGAATACCAACAGGGAAAAACTATCAATCTAATTAGTGAGGTGGAAGAAAGACATGTCCAAATATGCAATAAAAGTTTAGTGGAAATATAAGAAGCACTAATTGCAATCCATAATAGACTCCACTACTTACCAAACATAGCTAGTATGGAGGTTGCAATATCTAGGATCATTTAAAATTGGACTAGGCACATTTATGGGATTTCAATAAGGATTTCCTAGAGGTTACACTCCACAACAATTACACTCCATATTGGGCACTTCCTACAACATTCATATCAACAACATGGCAATGCGTTCACACAATTGAGACAATACTCCATCTTTGGCTGCACTATTTGTACTCTGTTGTGCAATTGTGGAAGTAGGAAAAGCCTTATGTGGTATACGAATAAGTAAAAATGATATGTTTGAGGAGAAATGCAAGAAGAAAGAGGAAATATGGCATAGGAAAACCATTGACAATCTCAACACTCTCAAGCAACAGAAGAACAGTGGTAGAAAAGACCTTGTCCATGCTATTTTGAGCATATTTTTACCTTTGATGAAGTTTAATATTATTTCTTGGAGAGTTTTCTCAATTCATAACAAGGTTTCTCAACCCATAACACACATGCCTAGGATGCATTTCCTTCAAAGTTGTAAATTGGTTGTTCTAATTTTCAGGTAAGCAATGTGCTACCCAAGTTCATATGTACGCATTTCTAATCCGATGAACATAATCCTTAATTTGGAACCTACTCTTCTTGCAAAAATATGTTTTGATACCAAGACGCCCTCAAGTTACAACTAGAAGGAAGCATACAACTATAAAATGAAATTTTCCTTGGAAAGCTAAATGACTCTCAAGAGATACTTTTGAGAGTTTCTCATATAATGAAGAGTTTGGACAATTTTCTCTTAATAAAGTAGGAAACGATGAAACAATAATGATCTATTTAATCTATAGAATGTTAGCAAAAATGTTAGACATTAATGACACACAAATTTTTTCTCGTTAATACTAGAACTCTTTGAAAGAAAAGATAAATCAAAAGGATGAATTACTCTAAAATTATAGTTAAAATCATCTATTCTTTAATCATTATTTTTGAATATTCTATGAAATTGGATATGCATAAGCATTGTTCTATCAAGATGTAACACTAATTAGTACAATGGTTCTACTTCATTACTAGTATCTTGTTGGTATCATAGTAAGCTCATAATGATTACCATAGTTTTACTCTTCCACACTTGTATTATCTAGCACACGCTAATTAATCTAGGAGTCAAGCATGCAAACAAACCTTCTCACAAAGAAGCGCTATTTGGTGATGGAATACAACATCAAAGAATCGATGCATGAAGGGGATGAGTTTCAGTGGGTGGGAAATCTACATTGAGAACCTACGTAACGAACTAATGCTCAGGTGCAAGTTACCTCACTGAGTAGTGGGAAACCCTCTAAGGAATCCGAGTGAGTCTATCCAATGTCGATCCCAGGTACAACACCACCTTCCCTATGTTGTCACCTTGGGTAGGAAGTCTAAAATATTATGGCCTCTATGGTAGCACCTACTATACCAAATCAGAGGGCAGACAATCAACAATCGACATCAAGACCAACAAATCAGGGTTGATTACTTTGTCGACCCCAATTCGACCTCATGCTTGACCCTTGTGTTAGAAGGGATTCCCAAATTCAGTGATATAGCAACTGGATTTCACTCCCTAACTCAAATCTCTATGTTTTTTTTTAGCTTTGGAAATTTACTCTCACAATCCTATTCCAAATCTCTACACCTAAGCTAAGATGGATTTGAAGAGACCTAGAAAATTTGCTAGATAAATATTAATTAGCACTTGCTTTTAGGTTGTTGTGACTCAAAGGAGTGGTTGTGAAATTGATGGTGTTTCGACTCAACTCTTTAAACCATGCAAGAAGTAAATGAAATGCAATAATTTCAACTTTGATAAAAACTTGCTATGGGAAGGAGCAAGAGGTTTTCTTGGATCATTGTAAGAGTCTTTGGAAGCATATTGTTATTAATATTTCAATATATCCCACTTAATGGAATCATTCCCAAAAATAAATTTCCCTTGGCTCACATTAATGGTTTTCATGGATGATCTACATGGTGCCAAGTTTTTTCTAAGATTAAACTCCATTATCTAATATTGAAGCACTTACTAATGCAATTTAATAAAGTGGAAAAATGTGACACTTGCCAATGTAATAAAGTTCTATCAAGAATAATTGCAGGGTGATGTCTCTAAGGGACAGTTTCATAGCAGCAATAATGAGGAAAAATGGCCACGTGGAAGGGAAAACTAAATGTAAATAAGGAATAAATGGCTACATAAAGAATAGCATGGATATTGCATACCAAGAAGAAAAATACTACAACACCCATTATATGTGTTTAGGCCTATATTTATAAATGATAAAGCCCAGGTGTTTGAATGTTGTTCCCATTAAGTAGGGATGAGATCGCTAAGAGGAGTGGAGGTCCATTAATAAGAATTATTTAGGTCTTCAATAACAGTTCACCCATTATCTTTGAATTAAGGGATGGCAAGACATTTTGGGTCCATAATTCAAGGAGGGGTGGTGGAGATTCATATGTTCTCATAAAAGACAAGTTAGATGGATGTGCCACTCATATCCTTATCAATAAATGAATAATTAATTGACTAAATAATAAAAAGTAAAAATGGTATAAAGGATAGGGGATATGCAAGTCGGGAGGAGTTTTTTTAGGAATCAAAAGAGGCAAAACAAAGAGATGTTTTAGTTTTTCCTTGGAAAGTAAAAACAAACGAAATAATATAATTCTAATTTAGTGTTTGAGCTGTGAGTTAAGGATTCAAAAGATTAATGGGATTTCTTGAATGGAAATTTTATGAGTTTGGTTTCTTTTAGATGTTAAATAATTAGGGGCAAAGGGATCCCTTAAGTTACATGAATCCATAGGGCATATTCTTAGGAAATCTAATTTCGAGCAAGTAGAGGAAAACACCAAGTTGAAAAGGAGGATAACAGATTTGGAATCTACATTGATTCCTAAACCATTGTTTACGTAACCATTGGCCATTAGGACACCATATTAAAAACTTGAAGACAATCCCAAGATAATTTCCACAACAAAATGAGCCCAAGTGTTATTGTAGGGGGTTAGGGAGACAATTGCAACCAAAATTGAAAAAATATTGAAGTTTTTTATGGATCTATGGGAATTTGCATCCCACCTTTAGTGTCTCAGCGAGGGATACTACTAGGGTTTGAGGCAAGTATGGACATGGGATAAGAAGGTGATATTCCCCCTCCTTCCAACACAAAAATGGAGCTAACACAAACTTGTAAAAACAAAAAGACTATTCTTGCATTAGCAATGTAAATTCATGAAGTGTGCAGAGGTACTCACCATCCTCACCCTTTCCCTTAGTATTGGCGTCACTTGATCAATTTTACATATGGCCCTTGACAGGTGTAACTATTTATCTCCACTTAGTCTCAGAATCACCTAATATTACCCTCCATGCAGGTCGTCTCACGCGTAGGTGCAGGTATTAGAGCTTAGAGCATAGTGAACTCAGCTGGTTAAGTGATATTCCCTCCAATCAATCTCAGAATCACCTCATGATATTACCCTTGATGCAAGCCTCATGCACAGGTGCATGTATTAGAGCTAATTAGAGCATAGTGAACCTGCACGGGTTAAGTGATATGTTATATATTAATGGATTAAGTGATATGATATTTTATAGTGTTAACCCACATGGGTTAAGGGGTTATAAGGGTCAGATCGATTATGGGTTACATATGTTAAGGGTTAGATGTGATAGGTGTTAAGGGTTTGTGTTTAGGGATAATAGGGGTAAGGCATAATGGGTTTTAAAGTTACGCATTGTATGTGTTAGGGTTACATATTAGGGGTTATAGTATTTTGGAGTTAATTGGATTAAGGCGATAAGGTTGAAGAGACAAGGGATACATGGGTTGGGAGTGTTAACGATTAAAAGTTATAAGGTTTAAGAATTACAAGAGTTAGAATTTAGAGTTTATGAGTGTTATAAGTTATACATGATGTTAAGGGTTAGGACGTAGGAGTTCAGGGTTAGGAATGATGCTTATTAGAGGTTAGGGGTTATAAGAATTATAAGAGATAATGATTAGGGGTTGTGGTTTTTGTTGGTTTTAGGGGTTATAGAAGTCAGTTGAGGTTATAGGTGTTATGAGGATCATAGTGGGTTATAGGGGTACATTATTAGTTTTACTAGTTAAGGGTAATATAGGTTATTAAGGATAGTTAGAGGTTATCATGGTTAAATATTAATGACAATATTGATTTATATTTATAGCACTTAGGGATTAGTTGTTAAGTTTTTCTATTTATAATTGTTAGTGCTTAGGTGTTATGGATTGTATGGGTAACTGGTTTAAGGCCGACGAAGGGTGATATAGGTTAAGAATAGAGGTCGATGATTATCATTATAAGGGTTTGGGTTTAAATGAATTAGGGGTTAAATGACTTAGGGGATATGAGAATTGGGGTTAGTAATTATATTTGATAGTGGTGATAATGATTATGAGGGATGTTCATATATTGTAGGGGTTAGGTGTTATATATTTAAAGGTTTATAGGGGTGATAAATGTTAATGGCCATAATAGTTTTAAGGTTTGGGTATAACAGGTTATTTAGGGTTCATATTTATACAGTATAACCACCAACCCCCAAAACCCTAAACTTTACCACCATCGATGATTATAATACATAATGCAAACCATGTAACCCCTAAAAAACCTAATTCCTAACATATATCCTCTAACTCTTACACCTCTTAAAGCCTGACCCTTACTAACAACAATACATATAACCCTTGACCTATAGTTTCTCTTATAACCCTTAAAGCCTAATCCTCTAACATAAAACACAAAATGTGAAACACACACAACCCTTTAGACCTAACCCTATTACCCTTTATCAATAATCCATCTAAACACTTAAGCATTATAACACCTAAACCCTATCTCATAGCTCCTAATTCCTCCAAACATTAACGTGTATCAACCCTACTAATCCCTTATAACCCTTGAAAAATATAACATTTATCTAAAAAATCATGATAATCTTTAAACCATATAACCCCTAAACCCTAGCCTACATAACTTGTACAATGTTTATCTTCAATGTAAACCCTGTAATTGTTAATTTCTACCCTAAAACCCCTAAAAACTAACGCTTAACCCCTAACTTCTAACCACTACACCATATAAAACTCTTATGCAACCTCACAATTATAACATATTTCCCTTGTAATACTTGAGTCTTATCACCCCCACCAATATTAAACCCTATAACCATAAACACCTACTCCCTAACCCATGATTTACAAAACACCTATAAGTCCTAATCATTATAGACCCTATCATCATTAACCCCATAATCATTATCCCCAATGATCCTACGACTCCTACAACCCTAAACCTTTAACTTATCTTTTTTGTATTTGTTTTTTGATCTCATCTCAATTCTCTTTTTATCCATAAATAATATTAGTACGAAATCATTATTTAAATAAGAAATATCATCTATCGCCTTCTTCTTTCCACAACCAAAATCATGGGCCTAATTGGCATGATGTTGGCTCTGAATGACACAGACGATGAATATAAAGAGTGGGTGTGTGAGTGATCTTTGAGTTTGGAAACCATCCCATATAATTATCAAGGCATGAGAACAATAAATCCATGTCAAATTGCAGTACATAAAGAAACATTTTGAAAACATTTCAACATTGGCCCCATTCACAGGCCAATGTTTCCCATCATGTACTCTAGCCCTAGTACGATGTTTTTTAATAGTTGTTTCCTTTAAAATTCGACCAACAAAATTAAAACGAAATGAGGATGATATGGGTCGATATATAGAGTGGGTTTGTGAGTGATCATTGAGTATAGAAACCCTCCCATATCATCAAGGCATGTGAACAGTCTATCGATGTCAAATTTCAGTGCATACAGAAACATTTTGAAAGAATTTCAGCATTGGCCCCTTTCACAGGTTATTGTTTCACATCATGTACTCTATCCCTAGTACAATGTATTTTAGCTATTTCCTTTAAAATATGATTGAGACACACATCCCCACATATATTATTGTAAGGGAATTCAATAACATTGATAAAGAAGTACTTGATTAATCGTAGAAGCTTCAGAATCAGTTATTTCTTGTCTTTGTTTTTTTCTCTCATCTAAGTACTCTTTTTCTCTATAAATTATATTAGTACAAAATCATTATTTAAACAAAAAATCTCATATATTTCCTTCTCTCCATGACCAAAATCATGGGCCTAATTGGAATGATTTTGGTTTTGAATTACACAAATGATGAATATAAAGAGTGGGTGTGTGAGTGATATTTGAGTCTGGAAACCCTCCCATATCGTCAAGGCATACAAACAGTCTATCCATGTCAAATTTCAGTGCATACAGAAACATTTTGAAACAATTTCAATGTTGGCTCCATTCATAGGTCATTGTTGCTCATCATGTACTCTAGCCCTAGTATAATGTATTTTAATAGTTGATTCCTTTAAAATTCGACTGAGAAAATTAAAACGAAACGAGGATGAGATGGGTCGATATATAAAGTGGGTATGTGAGTGTTCTTTGAGTTTGTAAACCCTCCAATATCATCAAGGCATGTGAACAGTCTATTGATGTCGAATTTCAGTGCATACAAAAACATTTTGAAAGAATTTCAATGTTGGTCCCATTCAGAGGTTATTGTTTCCCGTCATGTACTCTATCCCTAGTACAATGTATTTTAGCTATTTCCTTTAAAATATGATCAAGACGCACATCCCCGCATCTAGTACTACAAGGGACTAATAGTCATGATGTTGATTATGAATGACATAGACGATGAATATTAAGAGTGGGTGTGTGAGTGATCTTTGAGTCTGGAAACCATCCCATATCGTCAAGGCATGAGTATAGTAAATCCATGTCAAATTTCAGTGCATATAGAAACATTTTGAAAAAAATTCAACATTGGCCTCATTCATAGGTCATTGTTGCCCATCATGTACTCTAGCCCTAGTAAAATGTATTTTAATAGTTCTTTCCCTTAAAATTTGACCAAGAAAATCAAAACGAAATGAGGACAAGATGGGTAGATATATAGAGTGGGTGTGTGAGTGATATTTGAGTCTAGAAACCCTCCCATATTGTCAAGGCATGTGAACAATATTCCATGTCAAATTTTAGTGCATACAAAAACATTTTGAAACATTTTAAACGTTTTCTCCATTCAAAGGTTAATGTTCCCACCATGTACTCTATCCCCGGTACAATGTATTTTAATTGTTTCCTTTAAAATATGATCAAGATGCATGCCCCCACATCTAGTGCTGCAAGGGCATGCAACAACATTGATAAATAAGTACTTGATTAATCGCACAAGATTCAATATCAATTATTTCTTGTACAAAATAATTATTTAAATATGAAATCTCATATATTGCCTTCTTCTTTCCACGACCAAAATCATGGGCCTAATTAACATGATCTTTGTTTTGAATGATACAGATGATGGATATAAAAAGTGGGTGTGTGAGTGATATTTGAGTCTGGAAACCCTACCATATAGTCAAGGCATACACATAATCTATCCATGTCAAATTTCGGTGCATATAGAAACATTTTGAAAAACATTTAGTGTTTTCCCCATTCACAGGTCATTGTTGCCCATCATGTACTCTAGCCCTAGTACAATTTATATTAATAGTTGTTTCCTTTAAAATTTGACCAAGAAAATTAAATGGAAATTAGGACAAGATGGGTTGATATATATATATATATATATATATAGTGGGTGTGAGAGTGATATTTGAGTCTGGTAACCCTTCCATATCATCAAGGCATGTGAGCAGTCTATCAATGTCAAATTTTAGTGCATACAAAAACATTTTGAAAGAATTTCAACATTGGCCCCATTCACAGGTTATTGTTTCCCATCATGTACTATATCCCTAGTACAATATATTTTATCTATTTCCTTTAAAATACGATCGAGACACACATCCCCACATCTAGTACTGCAAGGGAATACAATAAGGTCGATAAAAAAGTACTTGATTAATCGCAGAAGCTTCAATATCAGTTGTTTATTGTCTTTTTTTTTCTCTCATATAAGTACTCTTTTTCTCAATAAAAAATGTTAGTATAAAATCATTATTTAAATACGAAATCTCATCTATTGCCTTATTCTCTCCATGACCAAAATCATGGGCCTAATTGGCATGATGTTGGTTTTGAATGACACAAACGATGAATATAAAGAGTGTGTGTGTGAGTGATCTTTGATTCTGGAAACCCACCCATATCGTCAAGGCATACAAGAAGTCTATCCATGTCAAATTTTGGTGCATACAGAAACATTTTGAAAAAATTTCAATGTTGGCCCCATTCATAGGTTATTGTTTCCCATCATGTACTCTAGACCTAGTACAATGTCTTTTAATAGTTGTTTCCTTTAAAATTCGACCGAGAAAATTAAAATGAAATGAGGACGAGATGGGTTGATATATAGAGTCGGTGTGTGAGTGATATTTGAGTCTAGAAATGATCCCATATCATCAAGGCATGTGAACAATCTATCCATGTTAAATTTCAGTGCATACAATTTTTTTTTGAAAAACTTTCAACATTGGCCCCATTCACAGGTCATTGTTGCTCATCATGTACTCTAGCCCTAGTATTGTCTTTTAATATCTGTTTCCTTTAAAATTCGACTGAGAAAATTAAAATGAAATGAGGACGAGATGGGTCGATATATAGAGTGGGTGTGTGAGTGATATTTGAGTCTGGAAACCCTTCCATATCGCCAAGGCATGCAAATAGTCTACCGATGTCAAATTCTAGTGCATAGAGAAACATTTTGAAATAATTTCAATGTTGGCCCCATTCACAGGTTATTGTTTCCCATCATGTGCTCTATCCCTAGTACAATGTATTTTATCTATTTCCTTTAAAATACAATTGAGACGCACATCCCCACATCTAGCACTATACAGGAATGCAATAACGTCAATAAAGAAGTAATTGATTAATCGCAGAAGCTTCAATATAGTTATTTCTTGTCTTTGTTTTTTGGTCTCATCTAAGTACTCTTTTTCTCCATAAAGAATATTAGTACAAAATATTTATTTAAATATGAAATCTCATCCATTGCCTTCTTCTTTCCACAAATAAAATCATGGGCCTATTTAGCATGATGTTGGTTATAAACAATACAGATGATGAATATAAATAGTGGGTGTGTGAGTGATCTTTGAGTTTGTAAAACCTCCCATATTGTCAAGGTATACAAACAGTCTATCCATGTCAAATTTTAGTGCATACAAAAACATTTTGAAAAAAATTCAATGTTGGCCCCATTCGCAGGTCATTGTTGCCCATCATGTACTCTAACCCTAGTACAATGTCTTTTAATAGTTGTTTCCTTTAAAATTCTACCAATAAAATTAAAACGAAGTGAGGATGAGATGGCTTGATATATAGAGTGGGTGTGTGAGTGATAGTTGAGTCTTGAAACCCTCCCATATCATCAAGGCATGTGAATAGTCTATCCATGTCAAATTTAGTGCATACAGAAAGTTGAAAGATTTTGAAATAATTTCATCGTTGGTCCCATTCACAAGTTACTATTTCCCATCATGTACTCTAGCCCTAATACAATGTATTTTAGTTGTTTCCTTTAAAATATGACTGATATGCAAGTCCCCTCTTCTAGTACTACAAGGGCATGCAATAAAGTCGATAAAGAAGTACTTGCTTAATCACACAAGCTTCAAGTTATTTTTTGTATTTGTTTTTTTCTCTCATCTAAGTACTATTTTTCTCCATAAAGAATATTAGTATGAAATCATTATTTAAATATGAAATCTCATCTATCGTCTTCTTCTTTCCATAGAAAAAATCATGGGCCTAATTGGCATGGTGTTGGTTTTTAACGACACAAACAATGAATATAAAGAGTGGGTGTGTGAGTGATATTTGAGTCTAGAAACCCTCCCATATTGTCAAGGCATGTGAACAATCCATCCATGTCAAATCTTGGTGAACACAAAAAAAAATTGAAAAATTTTAAACGTTGGCCCCAGTCATAGTTCATTATTGCCCATCATATACTCTATCCCTAGTACAATGTCTTTTAATAGTTTTTTTTCCTTTCAAATTTGACCGAGAAAATTAAAAAGAAACAAGGACGAGATGGGTCGATATATAGAGTGGGTTTGTGAGTGATATTTGAGTATAAAGATGAATGAATGAACTTCTCTTGGTTTCAAGAATAATTTATTCTCTACTAAACAA
>JZKD02S2222525.1:349847-364614 GCA_000966675.3 Picea glauca | reverse complement strand
ATCACTCTCAATTCCCCAATACCCAATGTATAAAATATAAAATAAACAAAAGAAGCGTACTAATCATGCATAAAAACTACCAAAACAAAAGTGAAATAAAACTTAAAAACATGTAATTAACCCACATAAAAAAGTATTTAAAGAGAATAATTCATACAAATTAAAATATCTAGTTATGTACCCCATTCAACACAACATGTTTATCACTCTTGTTTTGTATCTTCTTCTTGATCATCTAACTTGATATTTGTATCAACGTTCGGTTCAGAAACAATGTTGAAAGGATTGATGATAGCATCATCATCATCAATGTCATTTTTTATCATATCTTCATTGATATCATCATCAAGAACTGGTGCATTTTCTCCTACACTTGGTTCATCTTCATCTTCTTCTTCATCTTTCGACCCATATTCTTCTTGCTATAACTCTACATCATCTTCTTCTTCAATAACACCTTCTTCATCTACAGTATAATTTACTGGCCTTCCTCTTGGATCATATCTAACAACAAATGAACAATCCCTCTTACCTAGAACCTTCGAGTAAAAGACTTGGAAAAACATAGCGGTCATTTGATTTTTCAAAAACATTGTTTTAATCATTGAAAATTCGTTGGCATCTTGAATAACAGTTCTTTCCTCATCATGTTCATAAATTCGTAACCTATACCATTTAACATCGAACAAAACTAATTTGAAGGAATTAAAGTCACACTCAATTATATCATTCAAAACCCTTATTATCTATTTTCAAATTCTCGAAGACGTTTGTCACTCCTAGAGGAAACATTATTGACCTGGAATACTGCAAGTATCCCACTATCAAAAAAAATCTTGGTTTCATACAATTGTTTGATGCGAAATTTATGACCATTGCACCACATAGCCTTGTGTTTTTTCAACTGTAATATGTCAAACATGTAAAATATGTATTGTCAATTAATAATAAATTTTTTTATATAACTTGGAAAGTATAAGATGAAAAAAATGCACCTATGGTCACATTAATATAATATAAAATAAATGAATAAAATGGGTGAATTTTCTTTCCTTTCCATCTTTCAAAAAACATGTTAAATCTATTTCCCTCTACGTAAAATCGAAATCTCCATTACAATGAGCTTCTCTAACCAATTCAAACTATTTTTTCCATGATAACCTACCAGCATGACGTTGTTTACATCTATTAATCCATACCTTCATCCAGTCAATATTGTTTGCAATGTATAAATGTAGTGCATTCCAATCTTGAAAAACTGACCGATCAAAAAATCACAATTCAACAATATTAAATATTAGTTATAACCATGGTAAATATTAATAAATGATGTAAGAATAAATATTAAATGAGTATACACAAAAAAATGAAAATTTATATTAATTGAAAATATCCACAATTTAATTACCTCTCACTTTCTTCATTGTACCTTTCCAAAACAACTGTTCCCCTTCAAATTTTTTGATGGAGTTCACATCCCAAATGCAATCCATTGCATGAATAGCTTGCGCTGCTAATTTAGGAAGATACTGACTAATATACACCATGGATTCATATACCATGTATCCCTCCACCATAGAACCCTCAGGACATGCTCTTTGTCTAACCAAATCCTTCAATTATTTCAGGTGCCTCTCCACCATCCACATTGACCTTGTGTGTATAGGTCCACACATTTCAATATCCTCAACTTGGTGTATGAGGTAGTGTTCTCATGCATTAAAAAATGTTGGAGGTAGATACTTCTACATTTCACACATTAGCCGAGGAATTTATCTCTTCCAATACTTTATATCATCTTCATGGATTTACTTCAATGACAACCATATACATATCATGGTGCAAGAAAATAACATGTTTCAACAAAACATAATACATATTACATTACAATTAAAACACATGTCATTAATTACAACAAAAAATTGAAAAAACTTTTTGCATATATATTGCAGCAACTCATGTATTTTCCAAGATCATATATAACTTGTTTGACATTGTTAAGTCATTTGGGGAAGATAGAGGTAGAACATACTGTAAAAATAAAAACGAATCATTACTTCTTTCAAAAAAAAACAAAAAAAAAAAAAATTTCTCAAAAAATGTATACGACCAATATATAAATATGAATACTAAAACTATTAATTACCTTAATGAAGGTATGTCAATCATGTATTTTTACCCCACCAAATTCACCTTTCTTCATTAATATATTATTTATGTTTGAAAAAAAACGTGTGGAAAATTTAATTCTTTGAATGACCTCTTTTACACCATTGCTTTGTTGCTTTGTTAATAACCATGGAAGGTTGTTCTAGTATCCATCGCTATTTGATTGGATCACACTTTGAATTGCATGATTGGATTCATGAATGTCATTAAAAAAATTTACATTTTTTTCTTTATCCCTCCTGCCATCTATGATTTTCCATAATGTTTATGTCACGTTATTATTTACTTGGTTCATCTTCATTGCCTTCTTCATTTGTTGACCCATATTCTTCTTGATCTAACTCTACATCATCTTCTTCTTCAATATCATCTTCTTCATCTACAGTATACTTTATTTTCCTTCCTCTTGGATCATATCTAACAATAAATGAACAATCCCTCTTACCTAGAACCTTTGAGTAAAAGACTTCTTCACATTGACTTGGAAAAACATAGCGGTCATTTTATTTTTCAAAAACTGTTGTTTTAATCATTGGAAATCCATTGGCATGTTGAATAACAGTTGTTTCCTCGTCATGTTCATGCATTCGTAACCTATACCATTTGACATCGAACAAAACTAATTTGAAGGAATTAAAGTCACACTAAATTGTATCATTCAAAAACCCTTAGTATCTATTTTCAAATTCTCGAAGACGTTTGTCACTACTAGAGGAAACATCATTGACCTAGAATACTGCAGTTGTCCCACTATCAAAAGTTTTCCTAGTTTCATCCAATTGTTTTATGCAAACTTTACGACCATTGCACCACATAGCCTTGTGGTGTTTCAACTGCAATATTCCAAACATGTAAAATATGTATTGTCAATTAATAATAAACAAATTTATATAACTTGGAAAGTATAAGATGAAAAAAATACGCCTATAGTCACATTAATATAATATAAAATAACTGAATAAAATGGGTGAATTTGTTTACCTTTCCATCTTTCAAAAAATATGTTAAATCTATTTCCCTCTGTGTAACATCAGAATCTCCATTATGATGAGCTTCTCTAACCAATTCAGATAGTTCTTTCTATGATAACTTATCACCATGGCGTTGTTTACATCTATCAATCCATACCTTCATCCAGTTAATATTGTTTGCAATGTATAAATGTAGTGCATCCCAATCTTGAGAAATTGGCCGATCAAAAAATCACAAATCACCAATATTAAATATTAGTTATAACCATGGTAAATATTAATAAATGATGAAAGAATAAATATTAAATGAGTATACACAAAAAAATGAAAATTTAAATTAATTAAAAATATCCACAATTTAATTACCTCTCACTTTCTTCATTGTACTTTTCCCCAACAATTGCTCCCCTTCAAAAATTTTGATGGAGTTCACATCCCAAATGCAATCCACTACATGCATAGCTTGCACTGCTAATTTAGGAAGACACTGACTAATATACACCATGGATTCATATACCATATATCCCTCCACCATAGAACCCTCTGGACATGCTCTTTGTCTAACCAAAGCCTTCAGTGATTTCAAGTGCCTATCCACCATCCACAATTACCTTTTGTGTATAGGTACACACATTTCAATCTCCTCAACTTGGTGTATGAGGTAGTGTTCTTGTGCATTAAAAAATGTTGGAGGTAGATACTTCTGCATTTCACACATTAGCCGAGGAATTTCTTTCTTCCAATACTTTATATCATCTTCATGGATTTATTTCAATGACAACCATCTACATATCATGACGCGATAAAATAATATGTTTCAACAAAACATAATACATATTACATTACAAGTAAAACACATGTCATTAATTACAACAAAAAATTGAAAAAACATTTTACATATATATTGTAGCTACTCATGTATTTTACAAGATCATATATAACTTTTTTGACATTGTTGTCAAAGTCATTTGGGAGAGATAGAGGTAGAACATACTGTAACAATAAAAACGAATCGTTACCTGTTTCAAAACTAGACAAAAAATAAATAAAAATCTCAAAAAATGTATGTGACCAATATATAAATACGAATACTAAAATTATTAATTACCTTAATGAAGGTATGCCAATCATGTGTTTTTACCCCACCAAATTCATCTTTCTTCGTTAAGATATTCTTTATGCTTGAAAACAAACATGTGGGAATTTTAATTCTTTGAATGACCTATTTTACACCATTACTTTGTTGCTCTGTTAATAACCATGGAAGGTTGTTTTGGTCTCCATCACTATTTTATTGGATCACACTTTGCATTGCATGATTGGCTTCATGAATGTCATTACAAATTTTGACATTTTTTTCTGTATCCCTCCTGCCATCTATGATTTTCCATAATGTTTCTGTCAAATTCTTCCCGATATGCATTGTATCAAACAAATGAACTATTTTTATATCCTCATAGTAAGGCAACCTCATGAATTGAGTTGGATAACATTTCATTCCTCATGGAAGCCCATTATTACTACCTTCACCATGACGACATTGATGAAGCATAAAAAAATCAAAACATTATTTATCAAATGCTGTAAAATAAATTGAACAATCAAAATAAAATTTCAAAACATGATTACATTTACGATACATAAAAAAAATGCGTACCTCGAGGATTAACTTTGTCATATGCCAACTTCCATAGGCGAGGTGTCATTCTTTGTAGTTTTATTCCAGTCTTTTCTTTCCCATTGAAAATATATTTTTCAGTAGTACGATACTTATGGCTCTTAGAGAGGAAGTGTCTATACTCATCAAACACCTCCTTTCCTAAACTTTTTTACCGATGAGATTTCATCTTAGGACCACAAACTGGACATGCAAATTTACCCTTTGTTTGAAGGCCAACAACAGATGGATTAATGTGACTTATTAATATACGAAAGGATTATTTAAACAACATGAATGATATATTCAATTAATTATATACTATTCAAGCGTGCAATATGGAACGTTAAATACCACAAAAAAAATAATAGTCCCGGAGCATCATGAATTGTCCATAAAAGTATCCCACAACATTGAAATCTCTTCTGCCCAATTGGTTTACAGATGTCATACATAAATAATTGGATTTATGAGCATAATGAAATGAATATAGATTGTTATCAAAATATGCTTAACACAGAATAATATATATATATAGTAAAACTGGTTTCTATTCAATAAGGAAATAAGCTGAAACTGTAAAATGCAGCGGAAAACAAGCTTGTTGTAATGGTGGTGGCTTATCTCTGAGAAGAGATGTGACGGCTATGCTCGTTCACCATAATATGATTACAATGAGTATATCAAGGCATTTTTAAAATAAATAGTAATGTCAAAAACCTTAGACATCAAAAACCCTAACCCTAGGAGATGAAGTGCCAAAAGTCATGTGGGCCCCATTTGGGTAAGTTAGTATATCAAATTTGTGAGGTCGTAACTTGTGCATACGATATTCGTTTTAGGTATAGGATAGCCCATTGGAAAGGTCTATATGAGGAATACACATGTTTCCTATGGAGAGCTCTACATATTTTGACTATGGTGATCCCTAAAAACATTGTTTAGGGCCTCAAAACGGCCCCGGAAATCAGGGACCTGAAAACTAGTAAAAAATTGTCAAACTGAAAAACTGCCAAAACGAGTCAGATAGAATAGGTGGGAGGCCACTAAAATCCATCTAGATCAATCCTCCTCTCTTAGGAATAAATTGTATACATTTCGTTGAGTGCCCCCATTAGATGAGGAATTTTTTTCTGAATTTGGCCCCGGGTGAGGCACTTGCCTTGGTGCAAGAGCTTCCCTGCTTTGACAACTCAATAAAGTTGGATCCTTTGTTGGCGAGTTACCTTGACCTATTTTTCCACAATATGATTATTGGATGCATGTTGTATGTATTCAGGGTTGAGCTCTATTGGTGTTAGTTGTTCTTCTATCTCTGAGGTGTCCAATAATGGTGGGAAATAAGGTCGAAGGAGATCCATGTTGAACACTGGGTGCAGGTCAAGGAAAGGAGGAATGTTGAGCTCAAAAGAATTATCACCCACAGCCTTGGTGATGGTGTATGGCCCATAACAGAGTGGTATCATATTTCGATGGGGTCCGATAAGGCATTCTTTCTGCAAATGCAACCAAATTTTGTTGCCCACCTGAAACTTGTGTGGCACCCGGTGTTGATCATGGCTCTACTTGTACTTGTCATTGGATTTATGTAGGATATATTGAACCTATTGATGGATGTGATAGATCCTCTCAATGTACCAGGTGGATTTGTTAGCTCCAGTTGGAATAGGAGATGAGTCGGTCGAGGTGACCGCAAGGGGTAGTGAAACATATATGGGACCTAATGGTTGGAATCCCAACCCCACCTGAAAGGGGTTGTGGCCAATTAAGATATGAAAGTCTAGGTTGTAGATATGTTGGACATAGGGAAGACTCTCATCCCATGTGCGAGGGTTCTTGGAATTATACATGCGCAGGATATGCATGATCATTCCATTTACGACCTCGGTTCTTCCATCTGTATGGGGGTGTAAGTTTGTGGATTTGTTGAACTTGGTGTCCAGTAGTGACCAAAGTCTCAACCAAAATGTGTTGAGAAATCAACTATCCTGATATGAGACAATGGTTTGTGGGATTCCAAAATGTACCCAGACTCGTTCAGAGAAGAGTTTGGCAATGGCCTCTATTTTGATGCTCTTCTTCCAGGTAGCCAGAATCACCATCTTAGAAACGTGATCCACAAAAACAAAGTCGTTTACCCTCTTAGTGGATAGGAGGCCTGACATGTAGTCCATGGAGATGGATTCACATGGAATGCCAGGAATAGGAAGAGGGGTGTACAGGCCATGATTCTTAGTGGTCGGTTTGGAAATAGCACAGGCAATGCAAGACCTGATATACTTGTTGACCTCATGTCGAAGTTTCGGCTAGTATAAATGTTTCTGCAGCATTTCCATTGTCTTTTCAACACCGAAGTGTCCTTCCACCCGACTGTAGTGGGATTCCCAGATCATCTTCGCTCACTCGCTTGATGGAACACAAATATGGCTTAGATGGCAAACCAACCCATCCTGGAGATGGAAATTAGCAACAATTGCATTTGTGCCCAACATTTGGTAGGTGGTGGATAAGTATGGGTATGTCTCATAGAGTTGGGGCCATCTAGAGGTCTCACGGCCACAAGATTCTAGCATCATGGTGAGTTCCACGACTCATGGTCTGCTGAGGTAATAAACAATGTGGTTGGTGCTTCATGTTTTATACTTGATGTTGAGGTGGAATTGTTACAAGTATGTGGACCCATTCTAATAGTGGTCATTCTGCAATTTTCCTTATGTCTACATGAACCACAGTGGCTTATGATCAGTGTGGAGGAGTGTCTCCTTCCCAAGAATGTAATGTCTCCATTAGCGACACAATTGAACAATGGAGTACATATCTTTGTCGTAAGTAGGGTTCTTATGGAAATAATTTGATAGTGTCTCACTATCATAGGATATGGGGTGGTTGTGTTGAGTAAGAATGGCGCCTGCAACATAGTCTGAATCATTTGTCTTGATCTCAAATGGTTTTTACAGTTCTCGTAGTGAAAGTACTAGGGTTGAGAACAAGCGTTGCTTCAAATCATCAAACTCTTATTGTTGGGACTGGCCCCACACAAATTTCACCTTAACACCACCCTTGGTTACTTTCCTGAGGGCCCATGCAATATGGGAGAATCCCAACATGAACCTGAGGTATAAATTGGCAAGGCCCAAGAATCTCCAAAGATCAATGAGTGTGGTTGGGGCTGGCTAGTCACAGACAACTCGGATCTTGGCTGGATCCACATGTACACCATGTTGATTAAAGATGTACCCTAGGTAATGGACCATGTCCATGCTAAAGGAGCATTTTTCTAAGTTTTGGTATAGCTTGTGCTTCCGTAGGGTGTGCAGAACCTGTTGAATATGTTGCAAGTATTCTGACCAAGTCTTGTTGTAAATGAGAATGTCATCCATATACACCACTACAAAAGTATTGGTGAATGGTCATAGAATATCATCCATCATCCTCATGATAGTGGCTGGAGAATTTGTCAATCCAAAGTATCAGACAACTGAGAGCGGGGGGGGTAAATCAGTTGTAACCTTGCTTAAACAATAATACTTATTTTAAACTCTTTCCAGATCATTCAATGACAATCACAATAATGTAGGAAAGTAATAAATAGACCATTCAGCATCATTCACACATATGAGATACACAAAGATAGATATTTCCTAAGGAAACCCATAAAGGGTAAAAACCTCTTCTTCTTTATATGATAAGTAATCTGTACATTCTTTACATTATCATACATATGAACACCAACTCATAATGAGGCTACAACCTCTGTTTTATAAGCTACTACTTTCTAAGAGAACCAACTCTCTGGATTCTCTAGCACCAACTAGAAGGAAGCTCCAACTCCCTGGTTTCTCTAGCACCCATTAGAAGGAAGCACCAACTCCCTAAGTGTTCCAACACCAATTGGATGGAAGCACCAACTTCCAGTCACACTTGCACCAACTTGTATAACAAAGAACAACAGTTCTCCCTTGCACCACCTTGCCACCCTGGTTTCTCTGCCTGCAACCTGATGGAAGCTATAACTCCCTATGCTCAAGCACCCACTTGAACCTCTGAGGACAACAGTCCTTCCTAGCACCAAACTTCCACCCTAAAATATAAATCTTTTCTATTATGACTTATTACAGTGATATAAATTTCTTCAATGTCTTACCGGTCTCATCATTGTTCAGCTACACTGCGCTTCTTTGTCTGCATCAGTGCCTTTTGCACACCCCTTGCACTTTCTGTTCTTTTTCCTTTTATTCTCTTTGCGCCATGTCCCTTCAATGCACCATTCCTCTTCTGTACATTTCTGTTGTTGCACTCTACCTCCTTCTTCACACCTCAATCACACCCAACAACCCCCATTTCTTATTTGTTCAGCATTCTTATAGTCTCTGTGCACCTTGTGCATGAATCTGCTTCTTGCTCTTGCATCCTCTCAACCCCCAATCTCCTCCACCTCGGGGTGTTTTCTCCACTTCACGCTTCCACATCTATCCCATCTCCTGTGTCCCATGTTGTCTCTCTCTGTTTTGCATCTCTTGCCCATTGTGAGTGCTTTGTCTGATCATCATGGTAACTCTTCAGCTTCTCTAGTGGTTCCCCCCACGCATCCATCATCACTGGGTGTTATATCGAGATTCCTCAGCTTCTCTGGTAGTTGAGACTCTTCGTATTCTTTTTCATAGATGAGCTCATCCTCTAGCAGAAACCATCATTTGTTTTTAGAAGTTACACTGTGAAGTGCAATAGTAGCCCTCCGATCTTATTCAAATTCATCTACACCGTTGATTGACTTCATTGAATCTTGTGCTCATTTCTCCATTTCACACTTTAGCATTTCAGGATCCCTGTGGTAAATATTTTGTTACTCTCCATGTCCCAATCTTCGAAACTCTGAAATGGAGCTTGTCTGCACTAGCTCCTTCCTCCATATTCCATCGATGTGACCAATGGTTGTGACCACAGGCTAAGCCAAAACATGTTTCGCATTTTGACATTTCGACAATCCTGTTGTGTGGCATCTCGACTCTCCAAGTCGCGATCTTCGAAACTCTGGAAAAGGAGCTTCTCGCCTCAAGATTTTCTCCACAGCTCTTCGAGCATGTGACTATGAGAGGTCACTGAGCGCTTATCCATATAGTGCTTTCGAAATTTCACTTTTCGACACTTTGGTGTTCCTGTGGCAATGAGTTCTTGATGATCCATGTCCCAGTATCCAAAGCTCTGAAATGGAGCTTGGTTGCACTAGCTCCGATCATTTTTGCATTTCGCATTTCGGCCTTTCATGATTTCACATGTCGCAAATGCCTATTGCGAGTTTGAGAGGTTAGGGAACCCCATTCCTTTAACTTTGTAGTTGGAGAAATGATGATCTGTCATCACGTGTCCTATGGACCCAATGGTCCAGATCTTATCATGAATTTGACATTTCACGGGCCTTCCTTGTGCCTGATTCAGGATTTTGGCATTTTTCATTTCACTACTTCGGGACTCTTGTGATGAAGAGTCTCGTCACTTGACTCTTTCAACTCCCGGTATCTGAAGCTCCGAAATGGATTCAAATCAACGGTCCACACTCTAGATGATTCAATAGTCCAGATCTCTTTGTGATTTCTCACATCATGATTTTGACATTCTTAGCGTTAGAGTTCTTGACTTCTCCAACTCCTAGTATCTGAACCCTCGGTATGGAGTCTTTGACATTTCGTGACTTTGGGTTTTGCAACTTTGGGACTATTGTTGTGAGGGTCCTTGACATCTCCAACTCCTGGTATCCAAAATCCTGGTAGACAAAACTCCAAAATGGAGTCGGACCAACATCACATCGACGTTTTTCATTTCTCTACTTCAGGACTCCTTTTGTGAGGGTCCTTGACATCTCCAACTCCTGGTATCTAAAATCTTGGTAGTCGAAACTCCAAAATGGAGTCTGATCAATGCTTCGATCTTGCCTTTCGATCGTTGTTGTTCTTCCTTGCCTGTCTGTCTGTTATCGTTGTTGTTGTTCTTGCCATCAATGACACGCATGCTCTTCTTGTAAACATGCTAACAATACCCCCCTTTAGCATTGGTGGCAACCCTGAACGGCTACGCTCATATGTTTGGACCTCCAACTGTAACATCCAGTCTGGACCACTCCTTTTCTCCCCCTTTGACATCAATGTCAAAGAAAACACTCTCTCCCTGTGCTGTTGTAGTATGTTTAGGAGGTATCAGATGTTCAACCAATACAAACTCCCCCTAATAGGATGGACTTTCTTAGATGTGAGATGAGATGACACCCAACTTCTGTCGGAGATATTCAAATGGTGTCTTAGCTAGGGCTTTAGTAAAGATGTCTGCAATTTTTTTTGTGGTCAGAATGTAATGGACCTTAACAATCTGATTGGTGACCTTCTCTCTCAAAAAATGGTATTTTATGGGAATATGATTGGTCTTGGAGTTGAATACAAGATTCTTAGACACACTGATGGCACTAGTGTTATCACAATGGATTGGGATCGATGCAACATATTTTACCTCCAAGTCTACAGGTGTCTGAATCATCCATAATATCTGAGTGCAACAGGTAGCAGCAGTAATGTACTCTGCCTTTGTAGTTGATAAAGAAATGGAACCTTGATTTTTACTAAGCCATGCTACTAATGAGTCACCCAGGAAGAATGCTCCTCCACTAGTGCTTTTTCTCTCATCAACACAATTTTCCCAATCTGCATCTGAATAAGCAATTAACTTAAAATTCTGATTTCCAGGATACCACAGACCATAAGTCATTTTTTCTTTCAAATACTTGAATATTCGTTTGACAGCTAGCAAATGACTTTGTTTAGGTGCAGACTGATATCTTCCTACCATTCCAACAACATGCATTATGTCTAGGTGATATGTTGTGATGTACAGTAGGCTACCAATCATTTATCTATATGAACTTTGATCAACACCAGGTGAGTCATCATCCTTACTTAATTTGCATCCAGTAACCATAGGTGTGCCCACAGGTTTAGAGTCTTCCATTTGAAATCTTTTCAACATTTCTCTTAGCTATTTTTCTTGAGAAATGAACATCCCTTCAAACCTATGAGTAATTTGCAAAATAAGAAAAAATGGCAGTTCACCTATCATAGACATTTCAAACTCAGACTCCATGGCAGAAGAAAACCATTGTACCAACGAATCCTTATTACATCTGAAGATGATGTCATCTACATGGACCAATACAATGAGCAAATCATTAAACTTTGTTTTGATATACATATTGTTATCAATTGTTCCTCTCTTGAACCCTTTGTCTTTGAGATATGTATATAGTCTGTGATACTAGGCTCGAGGGGCTTGTTTTAACCCATATAAATATTTCTTTAGCTTGCATACTAAGTCAGGATTATCAGACAGTTTGAAACCCTCTGGTTTTTCCATATAGACTTCTTCACTTAAATATCCATTTAGAAAATCTGACTTGACATCCATTTGATAGACTTTAAACATTTTATGACAAACATAGGCAAGAAACATTCTGATAGTTTCTAATCTTGCTATGGGTGCAAATGTTTCATCAAAATCTAGTCCTTCTATCTGAGCATACCCTTTACATGACAATATTGCTTTGTTCCTGACAACTTGTCCCTGCTCATTCAATTTATTCTTAAAGATCCATTTGGAGCCAATGACATTTTTACCTTCAAGTCTATGAACCATCTCCCACGTATTGTTTTTCTCAATCTGATCAAGTTCATCATTCATTTCTTTAACCCAATGGTCATCTTTGCTAGATTCATTAAAATTCTTGGGTTCCAACATGGATATGAAAGCTATATGTGATTTTTCAGTGTTTTTTATTAGCTTTCTCTCGGTTTGTACATCAGTCTTTTTCACCAATTATCTGACTTGCAGGATGATTCTTTTGAGTGATTCTGGAGGAGGAATTTGAAGTGGTCCACTGATTTGAGTCTGTCTGAGTATCTGTATCTTCATCTGATTCAAAGTCTTTGTTTTCTGATTCTTGGACCTATTCATCATCAGCTTTAGTTGTGTCTTCTGTAGAAGACTAATTATTGTACACCTCTCTTGCTGGGATCCCCTCATCAACTTTTACGTCAATATAGTCAACCATTTTATGCAGCCTCTTATTATAGCATATGTATCCTTTGTTGTTTGTAGCATACCCTAAGAATATACCTTCATCAGCCTTGTCATCATATTTGCCAAGGTTCTCATCATTATTCTTTATGTAGCATTTACTCCCAAAGAATTTGAATTGTTTAATTGAAGTAGGTCTCCCATACCACAGTTCATAAGGTGTCTTGTCACTTTGTGGTCTAAGGTGGGATTTGTTAAGAACATGGACTTATGTGTGTATTGCTTCTATCCAGTAGGTTTGACCAATGTTCTTCTCATTCATCATTGACCTGGCCATTTCCTGCACTGTTATGTTTTGCCTCTCAACTACTCCATTTTGTTGTGGAGTTCTTGGGATGGTGTATTATCTCTTGATCCCATGCTTATCAAATAATTCCTTGAAGTCACTTGGCATAAACTCTCCTCCTCAATCTAATCTTACTGCCTTTAAGATCTTACCTGTTTGAGTCTCAGGTAAAGCCTTAAATATTTTAAACTTCTCAAAATCTTCATCTTTTTCCTTGAGAAAGGCAACCCAAGTAAGTCTGGAGTAATCATCAATAATCAACATGAAGTAGTTTTCTTTCCCTGTGACTTCCTATCTTGATGGTCCACAAAAATCCATATGAACTAGTTGGATTGGTTTCTCTATTGAAGTAAATCTCTTGGACTTAAACTATGTCCTGGTTAGCTTTCCTACTTGGCAAGGTTTACACATTGAATCTTGGGGATTTGATATTCTCGGAAGATCTTTTACTTCCTCGAGATTTTTGAGTTTGATTAAGTGGTAAAAGTTTAGATGTCCAAGTCTCCTATGCCATAACCAGCTTTCATCATGTTTTCTTAGATGACACTCTTCTCTATTTTCTTTCAACACATATACATTATTTTTTGTCCTTATGCCTTTGGCCACCACTTGTCCTGAGTTTATAGACTTTATCTTGCAGTCCTTGGACGTGAAGACCATTTCGCATCCTCTGTCACACATTTGACTTACACTCAGAAGATTATGTTTCAGCCCATCTACAAGTAGAACATCTTGGACTTTTCCTATTCCATTACTTAAACTCATCATCCCTTTACCCTTTATCTTACCTGGAGCATCATTTCCAAAGGTTATGTTTCCTGATTTTCTTTCACTTAGACTTAGAAACTTACCTTTGCCTCCCATCATATGTTTGGAGCATTCACTGTCTATATACCAAGGGTTCATTTTTCTTTGAGCTGACAACACTAATCCACACTTGTCACTTTCTTTCTTCTTCCACACCTTGACATTTTCAGCAAGGGAATTCAAATCTAGTTCATAGTTCCTTAATCGATAGTCAACATATTTATGTCCATAGTTATGATACATGTAGCATTCAATCTCATTGTTCAATATGTCAAAATTATTGTTTTGGCGTTGTCTACTTATTGATTGTTGATTATTTCTTGACCTCCTTAGTTGCATGTCTCTAAACTTAATTTGCCAATTTGCAATCTGTGAAGGTTGTTGGATCATGTTTTCATTGATGCCAATGGTTTAATTGATTGATGTCATTGATTGATGTCAAGTGATTGATTGATGTCAAAGGATTGATTGATTGATTATTGATGTAATATAATATGTATTGTCCTCTGATGAGAATGTTATATGTCCAAGTAGAAACCAATTGATGCAAAGGTAAACAAATGGATGAACTCCAAAGTGGTCCCCTTATGGTGAAAGCCCTCACGGGAAGACGCTTTGCGGATTGAGTTATCCTAGAAGAATAGTTAGAGGACCCATGCTCTCATTATTGTCTTATCATGATTGATAAGGTGTACAAATGGATGAAATCCAAAGTGGTCCCCTTATGGTGAAAGCCCTCACGGGAAGATGCTTTACGGATTG
>JZKD02S2222525.1:252216-274897 GCA_000966675.3 Picea glauca | reverse complement strand
AGCAAAGTATTTTTCAAATATTGATTTGAAAAGCGGTTATCATCAAATCCACATGAGAGAAGGTGATGAGTGGAAGATAGCATTCAAAACCAATGAAGGGTTGTATGAATGACTTATTATTCCATTTGGCTTAAAAAATGTGTTGAGTACCTTCATGAGGTTTAGGAATGAAGTCCCGAGGGAGTTCATCAGAAATTTTTTTATCGTATATCTGGATGACATACTGGTTTTCAGTAAAATAGTGGCAGAGCATCTGAAGCATTTGGCTACAATAATGCAGAGGTTAAAGCAGGAGAAGTTATTGATAAACATGAAGAAATCCTCATTCATGAAGACAGAGCTCATCTACTTGGGATTTTTTATTTCTGCAGATGAGTTGAGGATGGATCCAGATAAGGTGGAGGTAATCAAGAATTGGCCATCACCGAAGAATATATTTGAGGTGAGAAGTTTTCACGGATTTTCTAGTTTCTACCAAAAATTCATTAGGAATTTCAATGGAATTAGTGAATCGATGATGGATATAGTGAAAAAAAGACACAAGTCTTTTCATTGGACATAAGAGGCTAAAAAGAGTTTTAATCTGTTGAAGAGAAAGATTACGGAACAACCAGTTTTGGTGTTGCCAGATTTCCAAAAGACATTTCAAGTGAAATGTGATGCAAGTGGATTTGTGATAGGGGCATTCTTGAGTTAGGAATACAGGCCGATAGAATACTTCAGCGAGAAGCTGAATGAAGTGAAAGTGAAATACTCCACTTACGATAAGGAGTTTTATGCTATCATTCAAGCATTGAAGAAATGGAGACATTACTTGATTCCGAAAGAGTTTGTCTTGTACAGTGACAATCATGCATTGCAGTTTGCGACTCAATAGGAAAAGTTGAATCAGAGACATGTTAAATGGGTTGAGTACATGTAGAATTTTACTTTTGTGATAAAACATATTTCTGGTAATGCTAACAAAGTTGTTGATGCTTTGAGAAGGAAGTGTTTTCTATTGCAGGAATTCGGAGTCAAAACATTGGGTTTTGATGATCTCAAGAACATGTACACAGATGATCAGGATTTTAAGTAGGTGTATGAAGCAGCTGAGAATCCAATTCTTAGAGACAGAAGCCAATGGATAGAATACATGATCCAGGAAGGATTACTGTTTAAAGGTAATCAGCTGTGTATTCTGAAATGCTCCATGAGGGAGAATTTCCTGAAGGAGAAACACAGTGGAGGATTGGCAGGGCACTTTGGTCATGACAAGACGTTCGCAAAGTTGAATGAGTCATATTTTTGGCCGAGAATGCGAGAAGACATCAAGATATTTGTGGATAGATGCAGAATTTTCCAGCATTTGAAGGGAAGGAAACAGAATGCGGGTTTTTATCAACCATTTCCCATACCTGAGAGGTCGTGGGATGCAATCAGCATGGATTTCATATTGGGGTTGCCAAGAACACAAAGATGTTTTGACTCAATATTTGTGGTGGTGGATAGATTTTCCAATATGGCACACTTCATTCCATGTCAGAAAACCAGTGACGCAACCCACATTGCGAATCTGTTTTTCAAAGAGGTCATTTGACTTCATGGTTTGCCAAGGAGTATAGTTTCAGATTGAGACACTAAGTTCATAGGGAACTTTTGGAGGACATTATGGAAGAAGTTGGGAACTAACTTGTCGTTCAGTTCGGATTATCATCCTCAGATGGATGGATAGACAGAAGTAGTAAACAGAAGTCTGGGAGACTTGCTGAGAATCTTGGTGATAGAACACCACAGCTAGTGGGACAACATATTACCATAGGTAGAATTTTCTTATAACAACTCAGTTAATAGAAGCACAGGGCAAAGTCCATTTCAGATTGTCTATGGCATGCAGCCGAGGGGAATTTATGAATTGAGAGATGTAGAATAGAATACAACTAGGAGCGCTAGTGCAGAAGATTTCACAGAGGCAATGAAGGAACTTCACAGCCAGGTGAAGGAGCGGTTACAGAATTCAAGTCAGGAATATAAGCACAGAGCAGATCAGCACAGGCGACAACTTCAATTTGAGGTTGGTTATTTGTTTCTGGCACATTTGAGAAAGGAAAGGTTCTCGAGAGGAACATATAATAAGCTAAAGATGAAGAAAATTGGACCATGTAAGATGAAGAAAATTGGACCATGTAAGTTTGGGACAAATGCATACGAGATTGAATTACCTGATGGGATTGGAATTTCTCTGATATTCAACATCTCAGATTTGTACCCATATAAGGCTGAGGAAGCAGGGATAGGAAATGATTAGCCAGTGATCCAATGGAAAAATAATATGACAATTGTAGATAAGCCGCAGATGGAGCGCATACTGGATAAAAGAGTGAGCAAGAATACCAAGCGGAAGCAATATTTTGAGTATTTGGTCAAGTGGAAGGGACATCCAGTTGAAGATGCCAGCTGGGAGAATGAAGTGGAGATCCAGAGGCATGGACAAACCATGCATGATCTCATGGACAAGAGCCTATGAAAATTTTCAAGCCAAGGAGTATGATGCAGGAGCATCTCAAGCGAGACAGCGCGGAGACAATGGATAGCTGGAAAAGCGCCCAGCAAAAATTTTGAAATATCTTGAACCATTAATGAAACATCAAGTGGAGGCGCACTTGTATAATGTAAATGGACCTTGAGTGATTTACTCTCGTCCTTAGTAGGTAGGAGGCATTTATAGTAGTAAATGCAGGTAGATAGAATTGAATGTTAGATTAGACAGTTTTAGAGTGCAAGAGTGAAATGGGATATAGACACCCTCATTGTGTATTGTAACATAATTATTATGAGAATAGAGGAGAAGTAGAGAGCTGTGTAGTAGACTCCATGTACAGAAGTTCTAAATTAATACAAGAAAGTTGTGATTCAAACCCATGGTGTCCATATATTCTCTGTGTATGCATCTTTGAATGTTATGCTCATGAATGTTTTACTCTTTCTGTCATGCAATTGCTTTTATTCTATTTATGAATGATTTCTTGTTGAATGTTTGAAATCTGAGAGGAAAGGGAAAAGAAATGAGTTTCAATTGTTTCTCTACCTAAGCAAGAGTTCCTGTAAGGAGTGCAGTCGAATTGTCTGCAAGGAGTGCATCGACAAGGTGTTCAGAGGTTTGTCTCTAAAAGCTCAGGAGATATATCTTTTGTTCTCATTCACACAAGAGGTGCATTCAGGCATAGGAGCCCTGCAAGGAGTGTGCAGGTTGGGAAAAGTCTTAGGGTTATAGAACCTGAACGAAGTATTGAGAAACTGCTGATGCAGGTGTGCGCAGAGTCGAAAGATTCCAACACTTGGAAGTGTTTGAAATCCTACCGCAAGGAGTGCGTGCAAGGGATTTTCTAAAAGACGTAGAGTCGTAAGAAAGATCAGAATAAATTAGACCTTCGAAGGAGTCGAAGGAAGGCAAAATCCAAGTGTCTTGAAAGTTGTAATAAGGCATAGAGACGTCGGACCATAGGAGGACGAGTTCTCAGAGGAAGAGACGGACGGTCGGAATTCTCTGTTGAGAATCCATGAAGTCCCGTGAGCCGTCAGATCTCACGAAAGAGCAAGGGAGTTATCGCGAGTATTCCTAAAGGTTCTAAGCTTAGGAGGAGTAGGACCATAGATCCAAGCTACAAGGGCCATTGGATTTACACGTGGATTCTATATCGGGATTTCGTAGGTTGAAGTTTCATAAACCTTTCAATGGGAATCATGAAATCATGAAACACGAAGTCCTGAAAGCTAAAAGGATTGTGTGGGCCACAGAGGAGTCATTGAAGTGGACAGGTGGTGCACTATCGACACGGAGTCAACCTCCGTTGACCATTTCGGAGTTTCGTGGAGTGAAGTTCTGAATTCCTAGCATTAGGATTCACGATATTGCAAAGTTTGAAGTCCCAATGGAGTGAAGGACCGTTGAAAAGTCAACCTTGTGAGTGCATCGAAATTTCAGATAATCGAATTTCGGGAATCGTGGGAACAAGTTACTTGACACCGCGACCGTCGAAATTGCGATAAGGAAAAATTTGAAAGAGAAAGAGGAAAGGTCAGCATTGACTGTCTTCGGGTTTCATAGATTGAGGGTTAATACGCTCGACCAACGAATTCGCGAAAGTGAGAAATCCGATCTCCTAAGTGCAAAGAGGGGATCCCACAAGAATTTGTTGTGGGTGCAAATTTTTCAAAAGGAAAATAGAAGAGCGTGTTAGAGTTCTTCGAGCTAGTGAAAGGGAGAAAGATCCTGTTGGCGTGGACCTTCCGACCCACAGGTTGTGGAGGGGGCATGCGTCATCAACTCTTGTAAGACTTGGGTTTATTTCTTAAAATCAAAATATAAATTACTTGGAAATTTCAATGAATTCAAATCCTTGGTAGAAAACCTCTTTGAAAGGAAAATCAAGATACGTAGGTTAGATAATGGAGGAGAGTACACTTCAAATGAATTTTGAATATTTTGCAAAGATGTCAGGATTAAAAAGTAGCTCATCGCTCCCTATAATCCTCAAGAAAATGGTGTAGAAGAAATAAAGAATAGAACTATTATGGAAGACATAAAGACTATGATTCACGATCAATATCTTCCAATGCACTTATAGAATGAAGCAGCAAGAACAACAATATATGTCCAAAACAGATTATCCCATAGTGCACTTGGATTCAAAACTCCCAAAGAAATTTTCACCAGAAAGAAGCTAGAATTAAGCCATCTCAAAATATTTGGTTGTCCAGTATTTGTACATATTCCAAAAGAAAATAGAACTAAGTTGAATCCTTCAGGAAAGAAGGTAATATTTGTTGGATACTGTGAGGTCTCTAAGACCTTCAGAATTTACATACTAGGTTACCATCATATTGATATCAATAAATATGCAACCTTTGATGAATATGAAACACTCAAAATATCAAGGAAATGTCATCTTGAAGAAGTATATGAAGAATAACCTGTAGCTCCCAGATTTGCAGAACCTGTGAAATAAGTTACAGTTACCCCTGATGATGAGATTCTAGAAGATCATGATATTATAGAATCTCAAGAACCTTCCAATATGACGATATCTCACAAGAGAAATCTAGCTTGGGAAATAGAACTTATTCAATATGTAGAGAAGTATGGTGCCCAAGAAGGAACCATGAGACAAAGAAAGAAACCTAATCCATTCTCTAGCTATATGGCCTTTATGTGTGATCTCATAGAAAAGGACCTACTTTCTTTGAAGTAATCATTCATAAGAAAGAATGGATGGATGCCATGACAAAAGAATATCATTATGTTCTGAATATTGAAGTTGAATATATAAAGACTCATGTCTGCAGGTTGAAGAAATATTTCTACATGTTGAAGCAAGATCTTAGAGCTTGGTATGGAAGAATTGATAGTTTCCTGACAATCTTGGGTTTTACCAAGAGTGAACCCGATACTAAAATTTACTTCAAGGTTATGAATGATGAGCTAGTTATATTACTTCTACATGTGGATGATTTATTCTTAACAGGAGAAGAAAATATCATCACAGATTGCAAGAAGAAGCTCACTGTAGAGTTTGATATGAAATACCTAGGGCCGATGCATTTTTTCTTAGTTCTTGAAGTTTAGAAGAGCCCAAGGAAGATATTCCTTAACCAAGGGAATTATGCAGTTGAAATACTGAAGATATTTGACATGTTGGAATGTAAACCCATGAACACACCCATGGAAACGAATTTGAATCTTCTGGTTGATACTTCGTCTGAGTTGGTTGATGCCACTCTATACAGATAGATTATTGGATCATTGATGTATCTGACGAATACCAGACCAGATATATGTTTTTTTGTGAACACCTTGAGTCAATATCTGGTAGAGCCCAGACGTGTTCACCTTGTAGCTACAAATCATATGATGATATACCTTAAGGGTACATTATATTATGGTCTTTGTTATAGTGGATATTATGACTTCATACTATATGGTTATATTGATTTATATTTAGCTAGAAGTTCTTTAGATAGAAAGAGAACTTCATCATGTTGTTTCAATTTGGGGTCAGCCATGACTTCATGGAAAAGAAGGAAGCAATCTAGTATTTATCTCATCATGACATAAGCAGAGTACATTGCACCATGCTCCGCTAGTTGTGAAGCCATATGCCTTCGAAATTTGTTGACATGTTTGTTCGATCTAGAGATGGAAGCCATTGTTCTTCTATGTGATAACCAGAGTTATATAAATATGACAAAGAACCCAATGTTCCATGATAATTTGAAGCACATAGAGATATGATACCACTACAATCGTGATATGGTGCAGAGGTGAGTTGTAAAGCTCTAATATGTTGGCACATATGAGCAGTTTGTGGATGTCTTGACAAAGATTCTATCACGTATGAAGTTTGAGTACTTCCAAGACAAGCTTGTTGTAGTTCAAAAGGACCTCTCTCTAAAGGGGGAGTGATGTTGATTATACTATGGTATCCTGATCAATAAAGGGTAGCTCCGTTAGGATTTTATATCCTATGGGATTGATCATCCCTAGGAATATTTTGAAGTTACAATAAGGATGGTCTGTGAGATTACCTGCACATGTATATTTTAGTTGTGGTCAGTAGTGGTAGCTTCGTTAGGATTTTACATCCTAGGTAATCTTATGATTCCTGGGCAGATCTTGAAGGTCCGGTGAGGACAGTTTGTCAAAGTACCATGTGGTAGCTTGTTAGGATTTTATATCCTAGGGAATATTATGATTCTTGGGTAGATCTCGAAGTTCTAGTAAGGGCGGTGTATTAAAGTGCCACAAATGTTGTTGATGCACCTGCTTCATTCTGTTTCCCTATGTTGATAAGGTTTTTTCAACCTCGTGTTGTTGATGATTTTGTATCATCCTCAAGTTGTTGATGATGTTGTATCAGCCTCGTGTTGTTGATGATGTTGTACCAGCCTCTCATTGTTGATGATGTTGTACCAGCCTCGTGTTGGTGATATTGTTGATCTAGCTTCATGGTATTGATGTTGATTTTTCAGCTTCATGTTGATGATGATGATGATGATGATGTTACTCCAGCTCCATGTTGTGAATGATGATGACATTGATAATGAGAAAAACTTCTAGTGACTTATAGATGTGCCAATCGGTGTTCTAGATGTTGATGATGATATTTCCCTCTCCTTCTCTTGATGATGTTGTATTGGGTCATGTCAGTAGAATACTCTTATCGTTAAGGGGGAGTGTCAGAATATTGTAACTTCGAAGAATATTATAATTATATTTCAATTATTATCTTATATATCAAATCCCCTTTTGTGTATTGATCATGTCGGGTCTTTTATAAGAAAAAATCCCCTTTTTTGGATTGGTCAAACCATATTTATATGGTGGTATTTGTAAATTCGGCCCCTGGTGTTTATAAAGTGGTTTTAACCACTCCTAGAAGGAGTTGGCCCTACTAAGTGAAGATACATAACCCTAGTGCCTCCTCAACTAGTATTTATATGTGAGGATGGTGCCTCACTTATACACTCCCACACACACTCATCTAGTGCACATATATTGAAGGAAATTGTAGTTGCAGGAAGAAGTATAAGAGAGGTGCATGCTCAGTCTTAGTTTATTCTTGGTTTTTTTTTCTTAATCTTGGCATTTTATTGGAAATCTATTATTGAGGAATTTTTGTTGGGTTTTCTCCCACATTAGGGTTTCCCAAGATAATATGGTGTGTACCTTGTGATTGTCTTTTTTCAGTGATCCTATTTATATTGTTGTTTTGGAAATGCATTGAATGCTCATGTAATTTGTAAATAACCTAGTAACATAAGTAAAACTTAACAAGTATGGTGGTCCTAGTATTGAAGAATATATCAAAAATATAAAGTTGTTACGGGGAAACCTACGATGCGTTTGTGTATGGATAAATTTAATGGATAATAGTAGGGTATGGTGGAATGGAATTAACTCTAAGGAGATTCATGCACTTTCAGATGAAGAATTTTGAAAGGTATTTTAAATAGGTGGTCTCATGTTGGGAAAAGGGATACAAAGAGAACCAAGGGTTTATTTTCATGTGACAACTCTATATTAGAATTTCATGGTTGTATTCATAAAGAAAATATATTTTTTCTATTAACCCTAGTTACTAGAATTTTTTTATCAATGTTTAGTTAGTTAATAGATTGCAAATTCTTGTAAAGAATACCCAAAACAAATAGGTTGTGGGCGAAGATGTTCAAATTTTTAAATATTTGAAGCTTAATATGGATAAATATGTGTTGCATGTATTTTTTATGCTATAGGTATGGATGATATGGATATTGTTTTGGGATATCCTTGGATAGAATCAGTGGGTACAATTAATATTTATGTGAAAATTAAGTTTTTGAACTTATGGTACAAGAAAAACAAAATCACCTTATAGGATGTATCTCTTAGTAAGATAGAAGGGCCCATGGATGCAAGCAAAGATGTTATTGTAGAGTCCAAAGTTGAATTAGACACAGAGTCTACTTAAGGAGATGAAGCAAAGCCATAGGAAGGAAACAATAAATAAGCCAAGGAGATAACTCACTCACAAGAACATCATCTGCCAGAATTGAAGAAAAAATGACATATTCTTACAGTTATACTATATCTCCATCCACATCATATAGAGAAAATGCAATCATCAATGCAAGGACGTGAGAATCAACACACTTATGAACCAACATGGGACCAGAAAGGAAACCAATCAAGTGGTGCATGGAGGACTACAAGAACTGCATGAAGACATTATGCTCGAGAAACAATCCGATGGAAACATAGGAACGATCTGGATCAAGATCAGAGTGGCAAGGTAGTAGTTGGGCATCATGTTTGTCTTCCATTAGAATGGATGGATGTTTGTACTTGGTACCAGTTCACTACATTGCTTATCCAGTCATATTGTATGACGTTTCTTCTCATATTTCGAAAGAAAAACATGTGAAGGGGGGTGGAATGTAGTATACCTAGGGAGGTAATATGGGGTACCTAATGGCAATGTGGTTATGTATTATTATTTTTGTTCATTCATTGTAAGATTGAATAGGTCCACTATATTGGGATTGTGGTTATGTATTATTAGTGGAGGCCATTCAATTAAGGTGGACTACGACCACTATATTATAAATCCCACTATGGTAGTTAGATATAATAAATGTGAGAAAGATTTCTAGAAGGTTCCTAGGATATAGAGTGTTATCTAAAGAAGTTTAAGAAATGTGTTGGTGAAGTATATTGTGATTGTAACAAGAAAGGATTTTTTGAGGAGTGTTATCTTTCCTTAAGGATTAATATATAGTGTTGAGTATTTTGGTGAATTATTTGGTTTATTCTTGTTGAGATTAAGGTTTTATATAAAGTTATATGTGTAGTGAGGTGCCTAACATTATATCCTTACCTCTTTCATGAAACTCAAACAAAATTGAGTATTCCATTTTCATCATATTCTATTTATTAAAAAAAATCCCATTTTAAAAAAAATTACCCAAAATAACACACTTCAAAATGTTAGTTGTTTTGTGATCTGCTAAACCATCCCAGAACTAGGAAGTTTGTTCATGGTCATTTTTCTCGTTTTACATTCTCTTTTATATACATATAGTATGTATCTCTTGCACATTTAGTATCTTGAAACTCACACTTGATAAGGCAATGCGTTAGGTGGCACATTAGGTATGTGGTGTTAGTGAATTGTGCTCCACCTCTACACAATTGGCAGGCACTTGCTTCCCTTTGCAACTCCACTTGTTTCAACTATATTTGACTTAGAAACGTCATTGGAAAACCCTTTTCTAATATTATAATTTACAATGTAAATGTAAGGAAAACCAAATATGGAATGATGATTTCCAATATATTATAAAATAAAATTTTACTATGCAATTAATTACAATTATAACATTGTGAAATTAATTATAATTATAATATTCTAGTTATATTTCGAATGAATTTTAAGTAATAGATACACTTACCATAAATAAAAGATTTTTAATTTTGAAACAAATGGATTTTAGTTCGAGATCTTGTAAAATATTAAGATGTCATGTCCATTTATAACAAATTTATATGGTACTTAAGATTCAAGGTTATCTTGCATGTTATGTAGATAGGTTTGAATGATTGAGACAGACTTGAATTTAACATGTTCTAAAATTCTAGAATATGATGGAAATGATTATCCCTCAAATGTTGGATACATTACCAAGCCACCTCTCAACTTGAGAGAGAGAGAGAGAGTGATTCTTAAAATTTATTCGGCTTTGTCAATGGAGCTCAAAACCTTGTTGTTGATTAAATAGAATGTCTTTTTCAAAAATAAATAGAATTCACAAACAATAAAAGGAAAATACTACCTAGAAAAGGTGTTTTACTTTGGAGGCTTTTAGTGTTACAAGGTTGGGAAAAATTGCTAAAAAACATTTACTAAAACCTTCACTATTGGTAGCAAAGGTTTTAGTGAATGGTATAACAAATGTTCACTATAACTAAACAAATGTTCACTATGACTAAAAATCATGGATGGATGGAGGTTCTAACAAAGGTTTTTTTCAATGTAGTTATATTATATCATTAAGGCCTTGTCATGGTGACAATAACCATAATGGCAATGGTAACAATATCATTGAAGAAAATAGTCACATTGTTGTTGATGTTGTTAGGATCGCCAATGCATTTATTGAATTTATTATCATCAGTGCATTTGTACATGTATGGAGCACCAATGCTTAACAACTATTAAAATGCATTGGTGAAAATATATATTAATCACACCATTGGAGTCAAATGAATACAATGCACCAATGTGTTTCAATGATAAATCTTTCCATGTTATAGATATGCATATGCAGTATCTTAATTATTTTTATAAAATTTCAATTAATCATCAAATAATCAAATATTTTTTATAATGATATTGATTTTTATATTTTAGTTATTACATTTTAATATAATCATTTCATTGGTGGTCATTATCGTTTAAAAAAATATACAAACTCATTACACATGTATTCATTATAGTAATGTAAATCATTCATATATTTAATTGACAATATAGAATTTTACAGCATTGGAGACTACAATAGAATAAGATACTCATTTTATTGTCAATTCGGTTTAGCTTAGGTGGTTGGGAGGAATGATTGTTACCCTCCCCACCCAAGATCAATTCTCTCAAGTGGCATGCTTATCTCTTTATGAGTATATTATTGTAATAGATTTGAGCCATGTTGTGGAATAGCCTTGTGCTCTAAAGATTCTAGGGTATACCCTGACTACCATCCTCAAAATGAGGGGAAGTACTTAGGGTTTTTCCTCGAGCTTTGTAACCTAAAAAAACAATATACTTGTTTTATTATATACAAATAAGTGAACCTTCATCGTCCCAAATGGGACAACATAAAGTTCCATGGAAATAAAAATGTAAATAAATAATTTTTATAATTATCGGTAACACATCATCATCTAATTGGAACAATATCTCCACATTAAACAAAATATCGTATTTCAATAGAAAACTATTCCAAAATATGCAACTTGTAAAATTCAATTTTGGTGATCATCATTCATCTCTTGAACTAATGTCATTGCTCATTCTACCTACATGCCTTATTTATTCATCATTTGCAAGGGATATTGTAGTAGGGTTGATCTAGGAGGATCCAAAATTCTCAAAAATAAATATTATTAGATGCTCTTGAAAATGACTTCATTACGTATATCTCATCGATATATTTCCAATGACACAAAAATCATCTCAAGCTGATTTAGTATGATAAAATTATGGTTTTTTTAAGTTTGGCAAAAACAGGTCAAAAGGGATGCCACGTAGCACCACTAGAAGGGTGACACGTGGAATATACATACATGTTTGTACAAGGTGGCATGTGGCAGGTAACATGTTGGGTTAGTAGGTTGTACATCCAACTGGGAAAGTGACATGGAGATCGTACAATCCAAGAGGACCAATTTGAATTTGACACATGACACAAGTATACCAATGAGAGACTTCCACATGGAATTCTCCCATCGGTATTCTATGGTTAATGTATACCAAAAGTGTAGGGATTGGATGGGAGTCAAACCCGTGACCTCCTATAACTCTACACCAATGTCCTTTTTCCATTACACCACTCATTTGGTTCTTAACCATATACATTGTAACTATTATTTAATTTTTGGTAATGTTTATTTGGCAGAAAAAAAGGGATTGAGCGCTAGCCCCCCTGATGGAACATGCGTGGAACCAAACTCCATGTTCAGGTGGTATCATTTAATGTATGGTTTAATAACAAACAAACTAATTAGTATATGGTTCAAACGTGTAGAAAAGGGGGAGGCCATGGGGTTTGAATCCCCGACCTCTCCGCCAACCACCAAATGGCCCTACCAATGCGCCAAAGGATGCGAGTTTGTTATGTAAATAGAAAAATATGTATTTAAGTTGTAGCGTGGATTTCAGTTGGTGGTTAGGATGATCTATCCCTATTTAATGGGCATGTAAAATAATGCAGGGGATGGTAAGAGAACATGGGAATGCATGCCAAGAAGCAGGTCTGCATAGAAATTTTGTGCCAACTTCAAATTTGTCTCGTTTTTTATGCAAGAGGTGTCCCTAATTTTGGGTTTGTCTCATTTTGTGTAATATTGAGTTCTTTAAGGGATGCATACATCAAGTTAATACTCATTTTTATTATAATTTTCAGAGGAATGTGATGGTGATGTCTATTTTGTGTAAAAATTCTATGTATGAAAAGTCTTAGTCCAATTTGTCATGTATGAGACCCATAGTCTCGTTATGCATGCAAAAGGGGGTCTTTAAACACATGTTCAGAACATGGTCAAGTTTATATTTATTTTCTTATAATTTCAAGAGGAATTCAGTGGTGACCTTTGTTTCTAGGATTGAGTAGCAGACTTGAAGAGTGTCTTCATAAAATTGGTATGTGTAAGTCCATTCATTGTAATTTTGACATTTGAGCATTAAAGAAAGGTCTCACTGATTGAAAAGGGACTCGAAGACATAGCCCAATATGGGTGAACTCCGTTAACAAATTGTTTATCTACCATATGAATTGTTGTTGAGCTTACTTTACTTCATTTCAGCATTTTATTTCCGCAAGTTATTCATCAGTGTTATTGAAGTTTATGGATAAGTAAGACATTCACATGTTATTTGCAAATAGTCAAAGACGATCTTCGTTTTCCGAATCTGGTCAGATGTTTATGTGTATTTACGAAATAATTGGCATCTAAGGATTTTTGGTCAAATTGGTATCAAAGATGGTTTTGACGTGTATTTTCAAGTGAATGCTTACAAGGTCCAAATCTAAGCAAGGTGAAGGAAAGCTTGCAAGTTATAATCTTGAAATTGGTTCAA
The DNA here is from genome assembly GCA_000966675.3 of Picea glauca. Taxonomy (NCBI): domain Eukaryota; kingdom Viridiplantae; phylum Streptophyta; class Pinopsida; order Pinales; family Pinaceae; genus Picea; species Picea glauca. The sequence goes on along the minus strand of JZKD02S2222525.1, from coordinate 261,524 downwards.
GGAGATTCACTCAAAGAGGAGAAATAGACTCAACAAGAAGGTTAGGTCCTTACAACTCTAAAGATTATTTCTTTGAGGCATTTAATTTGATGAAGGCCATGGTGGAAGAAATTTATGAAGATCAAAAGATTGCCAAGGGAGAAAGTACATCACTAAAAACTGAAATAGTTAAAGAAGAAAGAGAAGGTGAAGAACCTCCATAGCCTTCTTCATCCTCGTCACCATCATCATCGTCATCTTCTGAGGGAAGTGAACATTCTTCTCATCAGAGGAAAAAAAATTCTAAGAAATCTTCTCGTTCTCATGATTTCCCTTTGTTAAAGCTAAATGTAAAGTTTGATTTGCCTACTTATGATGGAGAGTTGAATGCAGAGAAGTTGGATAACTGGGTTAAATAGATTGAAGTATATTTTAGGATAAATAAAATGATACAGGATACTTCAAGGATACAATTGGCTACTCTTCGCCTGAGTGGTACAACTTTGATATGCTAGGAGAGTCGAACACAAGTTGATCTTATTCAACATGGTAAAACCATTTCTTAATGGATTGAATTTGTTGTTGCATTAAGAAACAAATTTTATCCATTAGCTTTTATGAAAACATCAATGATTGCTTGGAAACATTTAAGACAAGGAAAAGGGTAAAATGGTCAAGATTATACATAATAATTTAAAATGAAGGCATTATATTTGAGAATTCCATTACATACTCATGAAACTCTTCTAAAGTGTATTGGTGGTATGCACTCATATCTTCGTCATATTATATTGATGTTTAATCCTACTAATATTGAAAAAGTATCAATACAATCTATTCAAATTGAAGCTAAGGAAAACATGTTGAGGAAGTGTCAAGGAAGTCACATGAATTCAACGAGTAGTCAAAGGGAAAAGGGAAGAGTAAGAAGACATCTATAGTGAATAAGGATGAAGAAAAGAATCCTACATGTTCTCACTGCGAGAAGAAACGACATGATGACAAGAGTTATTGTAAGTTTCATTCAGAATTGAAGCCAAAGTGGGCTCAGCCTAGAAAGGGTAAAAACCAGACCACAACCATAGTTTGGATCTTGGATGCGATTCTAGGGATGAAACTAAGGTTACAATTATGGGAATCAAAGGTAAATATTTTGTTGCAAGTTTTAGTTTGCGTACTTATTATACAAAGTCTAAAGTAATTCCTAATGGAAGGAAAATAAATGACCTGTTTCATTTACGATTTATATCAAAGCACACTAATATTGATACACTTTTTGAATATAGTGGATCACAAGTGAATCTTATTTCATAGCAAGTTGTTTAGAATTTGGGATTGAAACTAGGGCTCATTCGAGACTGTATCTGTTGCGATGGATTTATTATAATGCTTAGTTACAGGTAACTAAGAAATGTAAGTTATAATTTGAGATCACCTCCACTTTCATTGATGAGGTATAGTTATACATTTTTCCACTTGACATCTACGGGAAGGTTTTGGGAATTCCATACGTGTATGACAGGAAGGCTATTTTCTACATGGAACTGAAAAAATATCATATTTTCAAAGATGGGATTGAGTTCAGTATGAGATCTCATCAAATGAAGACTAATTTGATTGTTGTCACTACAGGGCATGTAAAAATGCTAGTTAATGCTAGTATCCAGGATACATGTCTACAACCTATGGTTGAAAGTAAAACAGGTCCTTTGGTTGATGTTTCTCCCATTAAGAAGGGAAAATATGTTGATGGTTCATTATTTTTCACATATGTATATTCAATTTTGTTGTTCATCTTGTTACTAATTAATGGAGTATGGTTAGCTACTACAACAATGAATGGCGAAGTTTGTGAATTTAAGGGAATGGTCAACTTGGTCAGCAATGTTGTTTCAATCTTTGTTATCATTATGATGAGTCAGATGCTCATTATCCAAGAAGAAAGGATGGATGATACTGGACATGTTAGGCATAAGTATCATCATTTCATTTCTAAATGATCAATATTTTTGGAGGTCCAAAAGTTCTTCAGTGGGGAGGTGTGATCCAAGAGGATCCATAATGCTCAAAAATGATCAAGGAGGATCAAAAATGCTCAAAACTTGATATTCTTAGTTTCTCTTAAAACAAACTTCATTGTGTAAATCTCATAAATATATTTCTAATGATGAAAAAATCATCTCAAACGGACTTTGTATGAGAAATTTATAGTCGTTTAAATTTTGGAAAAAATAGGTCAAAAGGGGGTGCCACATGGCACCACTAAAAAGGTGACACATGGAATGTCCATAAAAATCCATACAAGGAAAAACATGGTAGGTAGTAGGATGCATTGGAAGGTTGTAAATCCGACTGGGAAAGTGAGATGGAGACCGTACAGTCCAAGAGGACTAATTGGAATTTGGCACGTGGCACAAGTAGACCAATGAGATACTACCACGTGGCAGTCTCCCATTGTCCTTATATGGTTAATATATACCAAAAGTGAAGGGGTTCGATGGGAGTCAAACCTATGACCTCTTATAAATCTATGTCAACTTCCTTTTACCATTACACCACTCATTTGGTTCTTAACCATATACATTGTAACTATTATTTAAGATTTTGTAATTTTTTTTGTCGGAAAAAAAAAAGAATCGAGGGACACCCCTGCCCACCCCAAATACCATGGAATATATGTGGAGTAAAACTACAAGTTTGATGGGTATCGTTTAGTCTATGGTTTAATGAAAAACAAACCAATTAATATATGGTTTCAACGTGTAGCAAAGGGGGAGGTTGCGAGATTTGAACCGCCGACCTCTCCGCCAACCACAAAATTGCCCTACCAACATGTCAAATGATCCAAATGGATATCGGTGGCAACCCACCTCTTCTAGCTGGCTCACATACAACTTTCATCTTGGAAGATATAGTTTTCATCTTGGCAGTTTTTTTCTAGATTTTCGGGTCATAAACTTATGGGGTTGTTTTGAGGCCCTAAACAACATTTTTTGGGCCCAACATAGTCATATTATACATAGATTTAGAGTTCTATCATATAATGTGTATTTCTCGGATATACCTTTCCAACGGGATATCGTGCACCTAAAACAGAGATTGTATGCAAAAGTTACAACCCTGGGAAGTTGATGTACCAACTTACCCCATTAGGGCCTACATGAATTTTGGTGCTTCATCTCCTAGGGTTAGGTTTTTGGATGTCCAGGGTTTTTTGTTTACTTCTTGATACTAAACTATCCTAGAGGTCACTATAATGTGCTCATATGAGTGTGTATATCTGCCACATCTCTTCTCAGAGATTAGCTACCACCATTTGAGCAAGATTGTTTTAATTCTTCATTTTACAATTTCAATAGATTTCTTTATTGAATAGAAGTTAAGTTCCATTGTATATTTGTTAGTGTTCTTTGTATATCTGTGTTATTGTTATAAAAATGTGTTTCATTTCGTTACTCTCATAAATCCAGATCACCAAAGGATGTGGGTTTGTTATGCAAACGGAAAAATATGTATTTAAGTTACAACGTGGATCCTGTTGGTGGTTAAGTTGGCCTATCCCTATTTAATGGACATGAAAAATAGTGCAAGGGATACTACGAGAACATGGGAATTCATTCCAAGAAGAAGGTATGCATAGAAATTTTGTGCCAAGTTCATATTTGTCTTGTTTTGCATGCAATAGGTGTCCCTAGTTTTGGGTTTGTCTCGTTTTGCATGTTATTGAGTTCTTTGAGGAATGTATAGAATGTTTATACTCATTTTTCTTAGAATTTTGAGAGGAATCTGATGGTGATATCTATTCTCTATCAAAAAAAATAAAAAAAAATGTGTATGAAAATTATTGGTCCAATTTTTCATGTATGAGACCCATAGTCTCATTATGTGTACAAAAGGGGGTCTTTAAGCACTTGTTCAGAACATAGTCAAGTTTATACTCATTTTTCTTAGAATTTTGAGATGAATTCAGTGGTGACCTCTCTTTTTTGGATTGAACAAAAGACTTGAAGGGTGTCTTTAGAAAATTGATATTTGTAATTCCATTCATTGTAATTTTGACATTTGAGCATTAAAGAGCGGTCTCATTGATTGAAAATGGACTCAAAGAAATAGCTCAATATGGGTGAACTACGTTAACAAATTGTTTATCTACCATTTGATTTTTTTTTTAGCTTACTTTACTTCATTTCATCATTTTATTTCCACAAGTTATTCATCAGTGTTATTGAAGTTTATGGATAAGTAAGACATTCACATGTTATTTTCAAATAGTCAAAGACGATCTTTGTTTTCCTGAATCTGGTCGGATGTTTATGTGTATTTAAGAAATAATTGGAATCTAAGGATTTTTGGTCATGTTGGTATCAAATATGGTTTTGATGTGTATTTTCAAGTGAATTCTTACGAGGTCCAAATCTAAGCAAGGTGAAGGAAATCTTGCAAGTTATAATCCTGAAATTGGTTCAAGGAGCTTCACTCGAAGAGGAGAAATGGATTCAACAAGAAGGTTAGGTCCTTACAACTCTGAAGATGATTTCTTTGAGGAATTTAATTTGATGAAGGCCATGGTGGAAGAAATGTATGAGGATCAAAAGAATGCCAAGGGAGAAAGTACATCACTAAAAACTGAAGAAGTTAAAGAATAAAGAGAAGATGAAGAACCTCCAGAGCCTCCTTCGTCTATGTCATCATCATCATCATCATCATCATCATCTTATGATGGAAGTGAAAATTATTCTCATGCGAGGAAAAAATATTCTAAGAAGTCTTCTCGTTCTCATGATTTCCCTTTTTTAAAGCTAAATGTAAAGTTTGATTTGCCTACTTATGATGGAGAGTTGAATGCAGAGAAGTTGGATAACTGGGTCAAATAGATTGAAGTATATTGTAGGGTACACAAAATGATACAAGATACTTCAAGGATACAGTTGGCTACTCTTTGCCTGAGTGGTACAACTTTGATATGGTGGGAGAGTCAGACATAAGATGATCTTATTCAACATGGTAAAACCATTTCTTCATGGATTGAATCTGTTATTGCATTAAGAAAACAATTTATCCATTATCTTTTATGCAAACATCAACAATTTCTTGGAAACATTTAAGACAAGGAAAAGGGTAAAATGGTCAAGCTTATACATTAGAATTTAAAATGAAGGAATTATCTTTGAGAATTCCATTACATACTCATGAAACTTTTCTAAAGTGTATTGGTGGTATGCACTCATATATTCGCCATATAATATTGATGTTTAATCCTACTAATATTGACAAAGAATCAATACAAGCTACTCAAATTGAAGCCAACAAAGGAAAACATGTTGAGGAAGTGTCATGGAAGTCACATGAATTCAAGGAGTAGTCAAAGGCAAAAGGGAAGAGTAAAAATACATCTATAGTGAAGAAGGATGAAGAAAATAATCCTACATGTTCTCACTGCGAGAAGAAAGGACATTATGACAAGCATTGTTGTAAGTTTCATCCAGAATTGAAGCCAAAGGGTAAAAACTAGACCACAACCATAGTTTAGGATTTTGAATCAGATTCTAGGGATGAAACTAAGGTTACAACTATGGGAATCAAAGGTAAATATTTTATTGCAAGTTTCAGTTTGTGTAATTATTCTACAAAGTCTAAAGTAATTCTTAATGGAAGGAAAAGAAATAAATTGTTTCATTTACAAGTTATATCAAAGAACACTAATATTGATACACTTGTTGAATATAATGGATCACAAGTAAATCTTATTTCATAGAACATTGTTTAGAATTTGGGATTGGAAACTAGGCCTCATCTGAGACCATATCCGTTGGGATGGATTTACGATAATGCTCAGTTACAGGTAACCAAGAAATGTAAGTTACAGTTTGAGATCACATCCATTTTCATTGATGAGGTACAGTTAGACAGTGTTCCACTTGACATGTATGGGAAGGTTTTGGGAATTCCATATTTGTATGACAGGAAGGCTATTTTCTACATGGAACTGAACAAATATCATATTTTCAAAGATGGGATTGAGTTCATTATGAGATCTCATCATATGAAGACTAATTTGATTGTTTTCACTACAGGGCATGTAAAAATGCTAGTTAATGCTAGTATCCAGGATCCATGTGTACAGCCTACGGCTGAAAGTAAAACAGATCCTTTGGTTGATGTTTCTCCCATTAAGAAGGGAAAATATGTTGATGGTTCATTATTTTTCACACATGTATATTCAATTGTGTTGTTCATCTTGTTACTAATCAATGGAGTATGGTTAGCTACTGCAACAATGAATGGTGGAGTTTGTAAATTTAAGGGACTAGTCAACTTGGTCAGCAATGTTGTTTCAATATTTGTTATCATTATGATGAGTCAGGTGCTCATTATCCAAGAAAAAATGATGGATGATACTGGACAAGTGAGGCAGAAGTATCATCATTTCATTTCTAAATGATCCATAATTTTGGAGATCCAAAAGTTCTTCAGTGGGAAGGTGTGATCCAAGAGGATCCATAATGCTCAAAAATGATCTAGGAGGGTAAAAAATGCTCAAAAAATTATCTTCTTAGTTGATCCTAAAACCAAATTCATTGCGTAGAGTTCGTAAATATATTTCTAATGATGCAAAAATCATCTCAAACTAACTTTGTATGAGAAATTTATGGTCGTTTAAATTTTGGAAATAACGGGTCAAAAGGGGGTGTCATGTGGCACCACTAAAAGGGTGACACATGGAACATCCACAAACATCTATACAGGGAAACACATGGCAGGTAGTAGGATGGGTTAGCAAGTTGTACATCCAACTGGGAAAGTGACATGGATAATGTACATTCCAAGAGGACTAATTGGAATTTGGCACGTGGCACAAGTAGACGAATGAGATACTACCACGTGGCAGTCTCCCATTGTCCTTATATGTTTAATATATACCAAAATTTTAGGGTATCAATGGGAGTAGAACTTGCAACCTCCTATAACTCTACACCAGATTCATTTTACCATTACACCACTCATTTGGTTCTTAAATATATACATTGTAACTATTATTTAAGCTTTTGTAAGGTTTTTTTGGCGGCAAAAAAAGGATCGAGGGATACCCCACCCACCCCAAATACCATGGAATATACAGGGAACCAAAATACAAGTTTGAGGAGTATTCTTTAATGTATGGTTTAACAACAAATAAACCAATTAATATATGGTTTCAACGTGTAGAAAAGGGGGAGGCCGCGAGGCTTGAACCCCTGACCTCCCTCCAACCACCAAACGGCCCTACCAACGTGCCAAATAATCTAGATGGATATCGGCAGCAACCCACCTCTTCCAGCTGGCTCACATACAAATTTCTCTTGGCAATTATAGTTTTCATCTTGGTAGTTTTTTTCTAGCTTTTCGGGTCCTAAACTTATGGGGTTGTTTTGAGGCCCTAAACAACGTTTTTTGGGCCCAACATAGTCATACTATACATAGAGTTAGAGTGATATCACATAATGTGTATTCCTCTGATATACCTTTCCAACAGGATATCATGAACCTAAAACATATATTGTATGCAAAAGTTACGACCCTGGGAAGTTGATGTACCAACTTACCCCATCGGGGCCTACATGACTTTTGGTGCTTCATCTCCTAGGGTTAGGTTTTTGGATGTCTAGGGTTTTCTATTTACTTCCTAATACTAAAATATCATGGAGGCCTCACTATAGTGTGCTCATATAAGTGTGTATATCTGCCACATCTCTTCTCAGAGATTAGCTACCACCATTCGAGCAAGATTGTTTTAATTCTTCATTTTACAGTTTCAACAGATTTCTTTATTGAATAGAAGTTAAGTTTCATTGTATCTTTGTATATCTGTGTTAGGGTTATAAATATGTGTTTCATTTCATTACCCTCATAAATCTATATCACCAAAGGATGTGGGTTTGTTATGCAAATGGAAAAATATGTATTTAAGCTACAACGTGGATTCCAGTTGGTGGTTAAGACGGCCTAGCCCTATTTAATGGGCATGAAAAATGGTGCATGGGATATTACGAGAACATGGGAATTCACTCCAAGAAGCATGTATGCATAGAAATTTTTTCCCAAGATCATATTTGTCTCGTTTTGTATGCAATAGGTGTCCCTAGTTTTGGGTTTGTCTCATTTTGCATGCTATTGAGTTCTTTGAGGGATGTACAGAATGTTTATACTCATTTTTCTTAGAATTTTGAGAGGAATCTGATGGTAATATCTATTATGTGTAAAATTTTTGTGTATGAAAATTATTAGTCCAATTTGTCATGTATGAGACCCATAGTCTCATTATGTGTGCAAAAGGGGTTCTTTAAGCAATTGTTCAGAACATAGTCAAGTTTATACTCATTTTTCTCAGAATTTTGAGACGAATTTAGTGGTGACCTCTCTTTCTGGGATTGAGCAGCAGACTTGAAGGGTGTCTTCATAAAATTGGTATTTGTAAGTCCATTCATTTTAATTTTGGCATTTGAGCATTAAAGAATGGTCTCACTAATTGAAAAGGGACCTGGAGATGTAGCCCAATATGGGTGAACTCCCTTAACAAATTATTTATGTGCCATTTGAATTTTTGTTGAACTTACTTTACTTCATTTCAGCATTTTATTTCTACAAGTTATTCATCAGTGTTATTGAACTTTATGGATAAGTAAGGAATTCACATGTTATTTGAAAATAATCAAAGATGATCTTCATTTTCTGAATCTGGTCAGATATTTATGTGTATTCAAGAAATAGTTTGCATCTAAGAAATTTCAGATCAAGGGTTATCTAGAATGTTTTATTTATTGGCATGATTTCTTTCTACCTCTTCATGTTCCATCTATAAACATATAAATAAAGTGTAATGAGTACATTTACATTTATAGTATAATATAAATGATTACATAAAGTGAAACACATATTGTAGAAACAATTGATTCATAATCAATATAAATTCTTTAGAAGCCATTCCTCATGTTATCTCTCAACAAATATTTTGTTGGATCCACTACATACTTTGTTTCTTACAAGCTTCATATGTTATGACAAAGCCTATGTGTGTGTGTGTGTGTGTGTGTGTGTGTGTGTGTGTGGTGATGCTGAAAGGGGGGTGAATCAGTATCAAGTACAATTTAAAACCTTTTTCAACTTATAATTAAACCATTCAACAATATCCAATGAGCAATGAACAATAGTATAAGAGTTACACCAATACACCATTATACACCATGCACAATATATGAGAAATAATAAATAGTTATTGTTCAAGGGAAGTAATGACTTCCAAAGGTAGCTACAACTTCCAAATGTAAAGGGAGGGATAAACCTCCAAGAGG
>JZKD02S2222525.1:206172-235640 GCA_000966675.3 Picea glauca | reverse complement strand
ACGATAATGGTTCAATCAAGATAAAGAAAACTGATGAACAACAGACACCACTACTTGTGAATGGTCATCGGTTGCAATTTTACAATAAACCTCTTTCAAAAGAAGAATTCATGACTTGTATACTACAGAGTTCAGATATGCATATGATCAGTAAGGAAGGAGACCCTCCTACTTATTCAAACTGATTGATTGTGTTAGTGACATTTCTTGTCCTAGGCACAAGAGTATTCAGGTCTGCAAGTCACCTGAGAAGCACCCGAGCGTAGCACGGAAAAATCTTGTTTTAGGCTTCCAAGCAAGTAAGCAGGCAAGATTATATTTTCTACGATCCGGATTCATCCATAGGAGCAGATCGGTGGTCGACAGAAAATCACGATTAGAGAAGTTGCACCGAGATTAGCACGATGGATAGCGACTATATTGCATGCAGGAAAGGATAGCAGTCGTCCATCCAAAGAACGCGTGGCGGGAGATCTTGTCATGTCATCTTTTCAGCAATCAGGAGTTCGAAGGGTGAGGGTTCTATGTCATTCTACATCTCGAAACCCCGAACCCTGAAGCGTCGAAAGAGCCCAAGGATGGGCCCGCAATGACACGGAGCAGTCTCAGCCATCCATATAAAGGGGACACCTGGTGCACGATTAGGCTCCTCGCCTTTTCACCCATCGTGACTTTGAAGTGCAAGGAGCAGCTCCGTCATATTCCCTAGGCACGAGGTGCCAAGACCGTCCAGGACCTGGGGCCCACAAAATCGTTGGGTAAGCTCATAATCGTCAGATATGAGAGGGACGTGTGGTGCCCAATTAATCCATCTCAGCATTTCGCTCATCGTGATTGTGATAAGAAAGGATTAGCTCCTTCCTATTCACGAACGCCGAAAGCACCTTTGAGAGAAAACACAAGGTTACAACCCATGGACACTTGGGAAAGAAAAAGAGCTATACAAAAGGGGCCAAAGGCGTCGAGTCTAGTCTCCGAAAGGATCATCGCGATCTCCGAGTGCCATCTGATCCAACCTCAATCCTGGTTTTCACTTGGAGTAAATGAAGGTAAGAGGGGGTGGTTGAAATCTCTCCTCATTCATTAAGTGTAAGGTATGGAGGGTCTGGCAAGTTGTCTGCTCGAGAGGGTCCTGTGAACCAATTTTCTCCAAAGAAGCCATGCCGAGTCTTCGACTATCCAGAGAGGTATGTACACACTAACTCAGCACTTAATGGCTCAGCTACTCCCCTTACAGGATCCATGCGCAGTTAAGGTGGCATCTGACGAAGAATATCTATCTGAATTTGGCTGAAGGGATACCAACCCTTGGATGACTAAGCACGCCTCTGTTGGGTGAGTTTTTCTGAGTATATAGACTCAGTTTTTATATTTTTGGAATGATCGATGGTTGAGCAAGGCTCCCGGGTGTAAAAATTTAATGAAGCACTATTACTTCTGGTTATGTGTGTACTTTTGAGACTTCTTGACTTATGAATGTCAGTTTCTTTCACGTCTTTGTTTACACTGTATTAGAGCAGCTCGAAATTGGAGGATCCAGTCGAGTTGTAACTATTATAAGATGATGTAGGTTGGATCATTGTAACATTTGCATTGTTCTAATCGGTTCTTGTGATTTTTTTAGCATTGAACGACTTGGAATTGGAGGATCTAATCAAGTCCCCCTTTCAGTTTCCTGAAGCCCTGAACCAAGAGGATCTTTCATTCAGAGTTTTTCTTCTACAAACTACTAAAAGGCCTGTTGCCTGAGGTAGTTTGTTCACTCTTCTTACCAAGTCTTCCACATGTTCATCTTTTAAGCAGCTCACTGACTGAAGTTAGATCAAGACCTCATTTATTCCTTACATACTAGACCCAGTCCCTGAGTTGGAGTGATATCTCCCCGAGTCTCTACCCATTTGATCACCCATTAAAAACTATCGTGACATAAAACAGATGGGCATTAGGCTCTGCTCCTGCAAGAAATCTAGGAGTGACTTCTGACGCTAACATTTTTGGCGTTGTTGTCGGGGACGAAGTTGAAGATTTTCCCCGGGATTGAACGACATTGAGCCTCTGATTCTGAAGGTGCATCAGGTATCAGAGAATTTGAAGATTGCTACTATGCACCTGGAAACTCCACTGTGGTGAACCTTTCATGTTAATTGTGACTTTCATAGGTAGACACACACGGTCCCATCCACAGCTGCCTCTAGCTACACCTGAAACTATTCCAGAGGTGGTTCTCAGAAAAGGAAAAGCCTCTGAAGAAGAAGCTTCCACCGCCGAATCAAGTAATCTGCCATCTCCTTCTGTAGGAACTCCATTTTCTCCTCCTCAGTTTCTTAACAGACCTCTTTCTGAGGTTTCCTATTTCCTAAATTTTGGGAGTGTTCCTGATGAGTCTTCCCCTCCTGGTCTAGAATTGGAGGGAGAAACCCTTGTCACTCCCCTCTCCTCTGAAGTTGTAATTTGGCATAGACCTAGGACCACTAAATATTTCCCCACTCCTACACAAAGAGGAGCATCTGCTGACTTAATCCCATTAGCCTTCTCCTTGAATCCCCTTTTGTTTCCCACTCCACTCCGAGACTCATTCCAAGTAGCCCCTTCGCGAACACCTTCTCCTCCAAGTTCTCCTTCACCTAATATCCCTATGGCTAGCACTAATCCCCCTCTAAATAGAATGGATGCCATATTTGTTTCCAGATATTCTCCCTTAATCCTACCTCATCCTATGAATCCTTTCCTTGTTGGAGATTACTTGAAGTATATGACCAAGTTCACTGGGGAAGGGGACATAACTACGGAAGAGCACCTGGCTGCTTTCTACAGTTATGCAGACAACCTGAACATTAAAAATGAAGATGTCTAGATGAGAGTCTTCATCCAAAGCCTGGATGGTGAGGTGAGGAAGTGGTTTAGAGGATTGGCCCCCGGATCTATTGTTGGGATAGAAGCTCTGGATAGTGCTTTCCTGAGGCAGTGGGGAGATAGGAAGGATTTCATGTATTACATGGCAGAGTTCGGGTCTTTGAAGAATATGGAAGGAGAGTCTGTCTCTGACTTCTCCAAAAGATTCAATAAGATGTATAATAAAATTCCTACTGAAATAAAACCCTTTGAAGCCTCGGCCAAGATTTCTTATGTTAGTGCATTTGGCCCTGATTTCTGTCTTTTATTGAGAGAAAGAAGAGCCACCTCCTTAGCTCAAATGAAAGATGCGGCCATTGAGGTGGAATATAATGTATTAGCAGCTAATAGACTGAGGAACAAGGCTAACGTGGACAGTAGAAAGGGAAGATTTGAAGCCTCAACTTTTGGCCCATCGGTGCCCCACCCTCAAGTGGATGAACTGACCAAGATGATGAAGTCTTTGTCTACAAAGATGGAGAGAATGAAGGTGGAGGGTAGGTAAGCATACAAGGGCCCTCAAAACGTCGAAAACAGAGGAGGCTTCAGGAGGCCAAACAATGTTTCTTCCCCGACTATACAAAGAGAGAGGGGAAGAGACAGAGAAGACCAGAAAAATCAGGCCCCTTTTCAAAACCATTTTGTGGCCGAGGAGGAAGAAGGGGAAACAAATGAGCTTGATCTTGAAATCCACTTCTTCAGAGACACTCATCCTTTCCCTCATCTCACTCAATCAGCATACAAGGAGTATCTCATGGTCAGTCAGCTAAATGAATTGAGCAAGGGAAACAAGGCTAGTGGCAGCCAAGGCAGGTATGACCTGAGGTCCAAGAAAAAGACAGTAGCACCTGAGGATCCTGAGCGGTTCACTAGAACAGAGAAGCCTGCTAATGAATTAGCAGACAATCACGCATGTAAGAAGACCCGAGCCCTCTCTCCCATAGTCCAGAGTCATGTTCTCGAAATAAGAGAAATCATGAAGCTTACATCTTCTTTTAATTTCGAGCATGAAATTCAAAAGATCAGAATCCCTATTCCCCTAACTGAATTGATTAAACATGAAGGGTTCAAGAAACGCTTCTCTGAGATTTTACAGTCTGAGGTCCCATGCCTTCCCATAGACTCCATCAATTTGCAAGATGAAAAATCCACAGTTATTCTAGGTCCTATGGTAGAAGACAGGAATGACTCATCCCCTCCCTTCTACACTTCCTTGAATATACATGACAAGGTGCTGCATAACTGCTTGATATATTCAAGGGATTCTCACAACCTCATGCCCAAAATTGTCATGGAAGAGTTAGGGCTAGAAGTCACCCGAGCCTATCATGACCTCTATTCCTTTGACTCCAGGAAAGTTCAATGTCTAGGGGTTATTAAAGACCTGGTTGTGACCTTGTTTCAGTTGCCCATGAAAAGTGTGGTCATGGATATTGTAGTGGCTGATGTCCCCCCCAAGTTCAGTATGTTGTTGTCAAGATATTGGATAAAATGACTGGAGGGAACTTTGCATATGGACCTCAGGTATGCTACTATCCTAGCGTTCGGAGGAGAACATAGGAGGCTATATAGGGAAGCCCAGTTGGCCTATATAATCAGTGATGAAGCTAATCCCACCAACCATCCCATTTTTTCCTTGGACACTGATTTAGGTTCCAGTGTACTACAACTCACTCATGCTCCTGAGCCTCCTCTTAAACTTAGAAAGTAGCCCACCACTTCCCATAAATTTCCTCCCTCCATCACCCCCGTCTGGAAAATGTTCTTTGATGGAGCCTCTTCCAGGGAAGGCACTGGTGTTGTGGTAAATTTTGTATCACTTGCTCAGGAAACCATGTCTCTTTCATAGAAGCTATAATTTGAAGCTACTAACAATGTGGCAGAATACAAAGATCTTGTTCTAGGATTAAGATTTGCAAAGGAAATGGGAATTTAGGAAGTAGCAGTGTTCGGAGATGCAGAGTTGGTGGTCCAGCAGATTAGAAATTCTTATTAGGCTAATCATCCTCGACTAAGAAGTTATAGAAATGAGGTATGGGACCTGATTGACAATTTCTTCTCAGCATTTAACATTTCTTTCATCCCAAAAGAGAAGATTACAGTGGCAGATTCCTTGGCTACATCAGCAAGCAATTTCAAAGTACCCTTGCCACCCAAATTCAGATATGATGTGGAGGTAAAATACAGGCCCTCCATACCTGACAACATCAAACATTGGAAGGTATTCGAGGATGATCTCGAGATCAATAAATTCTTGGAGACTGTCGAAGAATTTTCAGAGATGCATATTGACCAAGACTCTGTCTCTGAAGAAAATCTTGATGGGGGTAATTTTTTGAATAAGATTGCAGAGCGTAACATTGTGCAGCTCCCCAACAACCACATTCCAAGGGGACTAGTTCCTTTGGAAAGGCTTTTTGATGAAAATGATGTGTCCTTAAAAGGGGAGATCTCGGAGGATGACGTTGTTACTATTCGGTGCAACACTGGCACTGAGAGTGAGCCCAAGTATGCCAAATTGTCAAAATTCTGACAAAGGAGCAGAGGTCTGAATATGCTAGACTTTTGAGGGAATTTGTTGATGTTTTTGTCTGGACCTATGGAGATCTCAAAACATATGACACTTCTGTCATCGAGCATAAAATCTCATTGAAAAGGGAGGCGAAGCCGTTTAGGCAGAAGCTAAGATAGATCAATCCTATGTTGTTGCCTATTATGGAGAGGGAAGTGAAGAAGTTGCTACAAGCCCAAATCATCGTACCACTGAGATATTCAGAGTGGGTGGTCAACTTGGTACCAGTAAGGAAAAAGAATGGAGAAATCAGATTCTATGTAGACTTCATAAACCTGAACAAGAGCTCACGAAAGGATAACTACCCCTTACCAAAGATGGAACATAGACTGCAGAGGGTAACAGGGGCATCCAGGATGTCCATGATCAATGGTTTCTCTGGCTACAATCAAGTCTCTTTTCTTTCCGAGGACAGGGAAAAGACGACATTTACCACTCCATAGGGCACATTGATGTATGCCAAGATTTTGTTTGGATTAATGAATGTAGGGGCAACGTTTCAATGTGCCATGGACATAGCTTTCATTGGGGAAAAGGATAAATTTGTGGTCGTTTATCTGGATGAAATCAGGGTATTTTCAAAATCTGATAAAGAACACTGTTGTCATCTCATGAAGGTTTTCCTGAAATGCAGGAGTTTTGGCATTTCATTGAATCCCAAGAAATATTTGTTCGCCATGTAGGAGGGAAAGTTACTAGGCCACATAGTATCAGCGGAAGGAGTCAAGATCAATCCTAGAAGAGTTGAGGCAATACAAGCCTTATCAATCCCGAGGTCCAAGAAGGAGGTCCAATCTTTCCTTGGTAAGATTAATAATTTGAGGAGGTTTGTGCCTAACTTTTTTGAGGAGGTCAAACTTATAATAGCCATGTTAAGGAAAGGAAATGAAGTGAGGTGGACTTCTGAATCGCGAAATTCCTTCGAGAAAATAAAGAAGGCCCTAACTGAAGCCCCTGTGATTATCAGACCCAATTACTCGAAGGATTTCCTTATCTTATCCTTTGCCTCACCTGACACGGTGGTCGTTGTCTTATTACAAACAAACAAGGTTGGGCTAGAGTAGTCTATTGCCTATTTTAGCCGAGCATTGAGGGATGTCGAAGTCAGGTATGACACTATGGAGAAGCAGGCCTATGCCCTGGTGAAGGCTCTCAAGGCATTTAGAATCTATTTCATACAATAAAAAATCATCGCTTATGTCCCCTCAGCTGTTGTTAAAGGCATTCTTATTCAGCCTGACATAGACGGGAGAAGGAGTAAGTGGATAGCCAAGATTCTGGAATTTGACCTGGAAATAAAGCCTACCAAATTGATCAAAGGTCAAGGTTTATCCAAGTTGTTGGCTGAAACCAATTGCTAATATTTGGGGGTAAGTTTCATCAATGAATGCTCAGGAATTCAGCAGGGTCAGCTGTCTAAAATAGACCCTCAAAGGGAGCCCCCATTGGCTTGATGTCCCTGGTATAAGGATGTCATATGTTTTCTGCAAGATTTGCGGCCTCCAGACGGCCTGCAAAGAAATAAGGCAAAGGCTCTGAAGCTCAAAGAAGTCAGATACTGCCTTATCGATCAATTTTTATATTGGAAAGACCCTCTAGGGTTGCTTTTGAAATGTGTAGATCCATAAGAGGCTAACAGGATCATGGTTGAATTTCACGACAGCCTATATGGAGGGCATCATTTCTGGAAATCCATGGCCTACAAAATCCTCAGGGCTGGATACTACTGGCCCACCGTATTTACAGACGTCTGCAGAAGGGTTAGAGCCTGCATCAAATGTCAAAGATTTGCAAGAAAACAACAGCTCAAGTCTTTGTCGTTAAATCATGTGGTTGTTTCAGGACCTTTCCAGCAATGGGGCCTAGACTTCATTGGAGAAACTCACCCCGCATCCAGTGGGCAGAATAGATGGGTCCTGACTACTACAGATTTCTTTAATAAGTGGATTGAAGCTATCCCCACCAGGAGTGCTTCCCACAAGGTAATCATCAGATTCCTGGAAGACCTCATCACAAGATTCAGCTGCCCAAATAAGATTGTCACTGATAACGCAGCCTCTTTCAGGACTGAGCCATCAGCCAAGTTTTGTGAGAAATTCGGGATCAAACTGATTCAGTCTACCCCATACTATCCCCAAGACAATGGTTTAGCAGAGTCCTCCAACAAAATCCTGATAAGGATCATCAAAAGACTGTTGGAAGACAACAAGAAGGCCTGGCATTCAAGATTGAAATTTGCTCTATGGGCTGATCGAGTGACCACAAAGAGAGCTATAGGCGTTTCTCCTTTCCAATTAGTCTATGGAGTAGAGGCAATTTTCCCTTCTCATTTATCCATTCTTGTAGCGAAATTCCTCCAGGATCATCAAAAGGAGCCTGATGAAATGATCAGAAGAATTCATCAGCTAGTGGAAGTCCAGCAGACCAGGGAGTAGGTAATGAGCAGAATTCAGGACCATCAGCGAAAGATCAAGTAGTTTTTTGATAAGAAGGCCAAAAAGGAAGAGTTTCAGGTAGGAGACCTGGTACTGAAATGGGATGCTCCTAAGCAAGAAAAAGGCAAGCATGGAAAATTCAAAGCCCTGTGGATCGGGCCTTTCAAAGTATCCAAAGTATTCTCGAATAACACCTATAGGGTATGGGACTTGAAGGATCAAGAAGTTTTCAATGGCCCTGTGAATGGGCATTTCCTAAAAATATTTTTCTCGTGAGCCGCACATGGCTCTTTCGCGGTTGTAAATATTGTTTTTCTTTCCATTTTTAAGTTTTAAATAAATGCCCCCATAGCCCAACAGCAAGGCACTGGAGCTGAAAAATGAGTCCTTAGAGCATCGTAGGGATGACTCTATCCACCATGGAGCCTAATGTTAGTGACATTTCTTGTCCTAGGCACAAGAGTATTCAAGTCTACAAGTCACCCGAGAAGCACCCGAGCGCAGCACGAAAAAATCTCGTTTTAGGCTTCCAAGCAAGTAAGAGAGCAAGATTATATTGTCGACGATCTGGATTCATCCATAGCAGCAAATCGACAGTCGGCGGAAAATCGCGGTTAGTGAAGTTGCGTCGAGATTAGCACAATGGATAGCAACTGTATTGCATGCAGGAAAGGATAACAATCATCCATCCAAAGAACATGTGGTGGGATATCTAGTCACGTCGGATTTTCGGCAGTCAGGAGTTCGAAGGGTGAGGGTTCTATGTCATTCTACATCTCGAAACCACAAACTCTGAAGTGCCGAAAGCACCCAAAGTCGGGCCCATAATGTCACGAAGCAGTCTAAACTGTCCATCCAAAGGGGACACATGGTGCGCGATTAGGATCCTCACCTTTTCCCCCATCATGACTTCAAAGCACAAAGAGCAGCTCCGTTGATACAGGAGCATCGCCAATTCATCAAGCGAGCCAGCACATCAAGCAGAGATCAGCTGGACAAACAAACCCAAATTTTTTAAGTTCTTTGGGATTGTAGCGTAAGTCTTAAATGAGTCATTTATGAAGGCGCATTTGTATATTGTAATGGACCTTGAGCCTTTAATCTCTCGTCCTTAGGTAGATAGACGACATTTACTCTAGTTAATGCTGGTAAGTAGATTTTAATTGTAGATTTGATAGTTTAGAGTTCGAGAGGGAAAACGGATATAGACACCCTCATTGTATCATTGTAACATTATCAAACATTCAGAAGAAGAGAAGAGCACGTAGAGAACTGTGTGAAGAACACCCATGTACAAACATTTGAATTAATAGAAGGAAAATTGATTCAAATCCATGGTTTGTGTTGTTTCTCTGTATACATTGTGGTGGTACTCATGAATGTTTATTTCCTGTCATACATTTTCTTTTATATGTTGTGTATGTGATTTCATGGTTGAATTGAAGTCTGAGAGGGAGATAGAATGAGTTTCAATTGTTTCTCTAATTGAGCCAGAGGATTCTTGCAAGGAGTGCAGTCGAATTGTTTGCAAGGAGTGCGTTGACAAGAGAGTTCAATTAGAGATAACTTTTGTTCTCATTTATTCGAGGGTGCAGATAGGCACAGTGCCGTGCAAGGAGTGTTTAGGCCAAGCGAAGTCTCAGAGTTGCGATTCTGAGCAAAGTATCGAGAGACTGCTGCTGCAGGAGTGCGTAGGGTCGAACGACTTCAATACTTAGACAAGGTTGAAGAGTTGCCGCAAGGAGTGCATGCAAAAGTTCCTTCTAAGGATTTGAGAATCGTAAGGAAGCTCAGGAGGAGTATGCCTTCGAACTCATTGAAGGATAAAGCGTTGGGAAAGATGTTGTTGAAGGCTCGGAGGAAGTGTCACAGAGTTGCGAGCAGGTGAACGAGTCCCAAAGAGAGACATCTCTTCACTTCGGGGAAATAGCATAAGGAAGAACAGACGATCGAAATCCTTCGGGAGATTTCACGAAATTTCGTCGGCCGTTAGATCTTTCGGAGGTACAAGGAGGTTACGGCGGAAGGTTTCAAAGGTTCTAAGCTCAGGAGGGGTAGAACATTAAAAGGAAGTCGGCCAGGATCGTTGTATTATTCGTGAGATCGCCTATCGGGATCTCGTGAGGAAAGCGTCCAAAACTTGGTGACGGGAATCACGATATTGCGACACACGACATCTCGAGAAGTTACGTAAATCATGTGGGACCACAAGAGTGAGTGGGAGACAGGTGGTGGAAATCGAGGTCTCACGAACTCGAGGTTCGCAGGGTGAAAGACCAAATATTGGAATTCTCAAGTTGCGAGGGTGCAAGGTCACGAAAGCGTGATAAGGTCGTATCGGCGTTTTGGTGCATCGGGCAGCGGAAGTTGAAAATATGAGGCCTTAGCATAGCGAGAAGAGAAGTCACGATTGAGCGAAGTCCCGACAGATGAAGACCAAGTCAGGGTCGACTAAGGCATCGGGTCTTGGGTCTCGGGGATCCGAGGGTGTAGCGCTCGACTGCTGAATTCGCGAAGCCATGAAGTTCTGATCCTCCGAAAGTAGAGAAGAGAGGATTGTGCCGAAGAGAACTGTGGGTGAAGATTTCCCGATAGGGAAATAGAAGAACCGTCGAGTTCTTCAGGCCGAGGGAGAAAATAAGGTCCTGTGAGAGCGATCGTGCTCCGAGGAGCGCGATTGCGCCAGAGTGGTATCAGAGCGGGTTTAATTCTTTGTTTTCTATAGAAGAGAAGGAGAATACGCCATTCCTCCTAGAAGGGAGAGACAATCACCCGACCCAGAAGATAGGGAGGTGAGAAGAAGAGGCAGACTGGTAGGAAATCCAGAAATGGAGAGACAGATGCATGATCTTCAAGCGAGACTAGAAGATATGGAGGCAGTGCAGAGGCGCACGACCAGTGCTGGAGATTTGAGTGACTCCAAAGGTGAGGTTGACGCTGAATGCGAGGAGGAAGTTGCAGCCCAAGATGCATCAGCTGAGCGATTGATTAAAGCTATCACCAGGATGGGTGCGAAGGCGAAAATGGGCATTCCAGTTTACGAGGGGAATCTGGATGCAGAGGAGCTACTAGACTGGATTAGAGCTCTTGACACCTACTTCGACTATGAAGATATCGAAGAAGATAGGAAGGTCATACATGCTGTCACGTGCCTGAAAGGACATGTAGCATTGTGGTGGGACGAGCTACAAGCTGATAGATGTTCCAAGGGTAAGCAAAAGATCAAGAGTTGGGATCGGATGATTGCAAAGATGAAGGCGAAGTTCATCCCAAGGGATTACCAAATTACTCTGTTCAGGAGAATGCAGAACCTGAGACAGAAGCTGATGACAGTGAAGGAATACACTGAGGAATTCTATCGACTGAACATCAGAGCAAGTCATCGGGAGAGCGATGATGAGAAAGTTGCCAGATATTTGAATTGTCTGAGATACGACATTCAGGATGAATTAAGTATGGTTACCATCAGGACGGTGGAGGATGCTTATCAGATGGCTCTGAAATCCGAAGAGAAGTTGAGACGTAAGCAAGGACAGCAAGGGCAAGGCAGAATTTAGCCCAGAGGCAAGAAAGTTGCCCAGGAGAAATTCCAAAAGCCCAAGGAGGAATGGAAGAAACCTCAGGATAAAGTTGAAAGAGGTGGTACCTCACAAAAAGGACCATACATCGAATAGAGAGGACAGCATAATGAGAAGAAGGGAGATTATGCTGACGCAAATAATTTTCCTTGTACCAGAGGTAGAGGAAGAGGAAGAGGTGGAGTTATCACATGTTTCACATGTGGGAAGAATGGGCACAGGTCATTTGAGTGTCCAGAGAAAAAGAAGGACATCGGAGAAGCTCACATCGTCGAGGTACAGAGGCGTGATGTTGAGACTGAAGATACAGAAGGCGGAAGGTCGTTGATGATGCGTAAAGCTCTATTAACACCTGGGAAAGAGGTGGAGGACTCAGCTCAACAGACCAGACTATTTAGGATAGCTTGCAAGACCAAGGATTGGGTATGCAAGGTTATTGTAGACAGCGGTAGCACAGATAATCTCGTTTTGACCGAGATGGTAGAGAAATTGGAGTTGGACACAACTGATCACTTGAGTCCATACAAGGTTTCATGGATACAGAAGGGACATCAGGTGAGTGTCACTAAACAGTGTTTAGTTGAATTCAAGATAGGGGAGTATAATGATAAAGTACTCTGTGATGTTATTCCCATGGATGTATGTCATTTATTGTTGGGTAGACCATGGAAATATGACAGAAATGTGGTTCATGATGGGAGAATGAACACATATACCCTGGAGAAGGATGGGAGGACACACAGGTTGCTTCTGACAAAGGATAAGGAAGTGAAACTGGAAGTGAGCAACACCATACTTCTCATGAGTGGGAAGGAGATTCTTACAGATATGGAGAAGAAGGAAGATCCACAATTCTTTGTGGTCCGAAAGCTAAGAATTGTTCTAACTAGCATGAGAGTGGATGATCTACCAGATGAGATTCAGGAACTGCTGGGAGAGTTCACTGATATCATAGTGGATGAATTACCTCATTCGTTGCCACCAATGAGAAGTGTGAGTCATCACATTGACCTCATACCAGGAGCAAGTTTGCCAAACAAAGTTGCGTACAGGTTGACGCCGCAGGAGAATGAAGAGGTCAAGAGGCAGGTCCAGGAGTTGTTGGACAAAGGATTGGTCAGGGAAATCCTAAGTCCGTGTGTTGTTCCGATAGTGCTTAGTCCGAAGAAGGATGGAGGCTGGAGAATGTGTACTGATTCAAGGGGATAAATAAAATAACCATCAGGTACAGGTTCCCATTGCCAAGAATGGATGATCTGATGGATTGCTTGAGTGGGGCAAATTATTTTTCAAAGATAGATTTGAAAAGAAGATATCATCAGATTCGCTTGAGAGAAGGTGATGAGTGGAAGACAGCCTTCAAAACAAACGAAGGTTTGTATGAATGGCTAGTCATGCCGTTTGGCTTGACGAATGCACCAAGTACATTTATGAGATTGATGAATGAAGTCCTGAGGGAATTCATCGGGAAGTTTGTCATCGTATATCTAGATGACATATTGATTTTCAGCAAGACAAAGGCTGAACATTTGAAGCATTTGGCCATTGTGATGAGGAAGCTACATCAGGAGAAGTTGTTGGTCAACATGAAGAAGTGCTCATTCATGAAGACAGAGCTCATTTATTTGGGTTTTGTCATATCGGCGAATGAATTAAAGATGGATCCGAGTAAAGTGGAGGTGATTAAGAATTGGCCATCACCGAGAAGTATTTTCAAGGTGAGAAGTTTTCATGGACTGGCTAGTTTCTACCGAAAGTTCATCAAAAATTTCAGTGGGATTAGTGCAGCGATGATGGACACAGTCAAAAAGCGACGTAAGTCTTTTCACTCGACAACAGAGGCTGAGAAGAGCTTCAATCTGTTGAAGTGGAAGATAACGGAACAACTGGTCTTGGTGTTACCGGATTTCCAGAAGACATTTCAGGTGAAATGTGATGCAAGTGGATTTTCCATAGGAGCGGTCTTGAGTCAAGAGGACAGACCAGTTGCATATTTTGGCAAGAAGTTGGATGAGGAAAAACTGAAATACTCCACGTATGATAAAGAATTTTATGCTATCATACAGGCATTGAAGAAGTGGAGGCATTACTTGGTCCCGAAAGAATTTTTATTGTACAGTGATAATCATGCATTGCAGTTTGTGAGTCAACAAGAAAAGTTGAATCAGAAGCATGCTAAATGGGTAGAGTATATGCATAATTTGACGTTTGTGATTAAGCATATTTTCGGTACTGCTAACAAAGTGGCTGATGCTTTGAGCAGGAAGTGTTTGTTGCTATAGGAGTTTCGAGTCAAGACATTGTGTTTTGAAAATCTCAGGGATATGTATGCAGGAGATGCAGATTTTGCAGAGGCATATGAAGCAGCTGAGAATCCAGTTCTCAGAGACAGAATCCCATGGATAGATTATATGATCCAGGAGGGATTGTTGTTCAGAGGCAATCAACTGTGTATTCCAAATTGCTCCATGAGGGAGAACCTATTAAAAGAGAAGCACATTGGTGGATTGGCAGGGCATTTTGGCCACGACAAGACATTTGCAAAGCTGAGCGAAGCATACTTTTGGCCAGGGATACGAGCAGATGTCAAAATATTTGTTAACAAATGTAGAGTTTGCCATCATTCGAAAAGGAGAAAGCAGAATGCGGGGTTTTATCAGCCATTGCCCATACCAGAAAGACCATGGGAGGCGATTAGCATGGATTTTGTATTGGGGTTATCGAGGACACAAAGAGGTGTTGATTCCATCTTTATAGTTGTGGACAGGTTTTCTAAGATGGCTCATTTCATTCCATGCCAGAAGACCAACGATGCGACTCACATTGAAAATTTGTTTTCTAAGGAGGTCATTCGACTCCATGGATTGCCGAAAAGCATAGTTTCCGATAGAGACATGAAATTCATAGGGCATTTTTGGAGGATGCTATGGAAGAAGCTAGGAACTAATTTGGCATTTAGTTCTACTTATCATCCTCAAACAGATGGACAAACAGAGGTGGTCAATAGAAGTCTGGGAGACTTGCTGAGGAGCTTAGTGGTGGAGCACCACAGTAGCTGGGATCAGATATTACCACAAGCAGAGTTTGCATACAACGATTCGGTGAATCGAAGTACAGGTAAAATTTCATTTCAGGTTGTATATGGGATGCAGCCGAGGGGAGTTTCTGAACTGCGGGATTTAGGACAGACTGCTAATAGCAGCGCCAGTGCAGAAGAATTTGCTGAGGCGATGAAAGAACTTCACAGTAGAGTGAAGCAGCGACTGATTGATTCAAGTCAGGAATATAAGCGCAGAGTAGATCAGCATCGGAGACAACTTCAGTTTGAATTTGGCGATCTAGTTCTGGCACATTTGAGGAAGGAAAGGTTCCCGAGGGGAACATACAATAAGCTCAAAATGAAGAAAATTGGGCCATGCAGAGTCCTGAAGAAATTCGGGGAAAATGCTTATGAAATTGAATTGTCGGATGGCATTGAGATATCTCTGACATTCAATGTCTCAGACTTATATCCATATAAGGCTGAAGAAGTGGGAGCTGGAAGTGATGAACAGCTAGAAGTCCAGTGGCAGAAGAAGATGTCAATTGCAGAAAAGCCACAGATGGAATGCATACTGGACAAGAGAGTGGGTAAGAGGACCAGGAGAAAAGAATACTTTGAGTATCTGGTGAAGTGGAAGAATCATCCAGTAGAAGATGCCAGCTGGGAGATCGAAGCAGTGATACAGAAGCATGGACAGACCATGCAGGAGCTCATGGACAGGAGCCCATGAAATTTTTCAAGCCGAGGAGTATGATGCAGGAGCATCGTCAATTCATCAAGCAGGCCAGCACATCAAGCAGAGATTAGCTGGATAAACAAACCCAAATTTTTGAAGTGCTTTGGGATTGTAGCGCAAGTCTTAAATGAGTCATTTATGAAGGCGCATTTGTATATTGTAATGGACCTTGAGCCTTTAAGCTCTCATCCTTAGGTAGATAGACGGAATTTACTCTAGTTAATGCTGGTAGGTAGATTTTAATTGTAGATTTGATAGTTTAGAGTTCAAGAGGGAAAATAGATATAGACACCCTCATTGTATCATTATAACATTATCGAACATTTAGAAGAAGAGAAGAGCACGCAGAGAACTGTGTGAAGAACACCCATGTACAGACATTTGAATTAATAGAAGGAAAATTGATTCAAATCCATGGTTTGTGTTGTTTCTCTGTATACATTGTGGTGGTACTCATGAATGTTTATTTCATGTCATACATTTTCTTTTATATGTTGTGTATGTGATTTCATGGTTAAATTGAAGTCTGAGAGGGAGATAGAATGAGTTTCAATTGTTTCTCTAATTGAGCCAGAGGATTCCTGCAAGGAGTGTCGTCGAATTGTCCGCAAGGAGTGCGTTGACGGGAGGGTTCAATTAGAGATAACTTTTGTTCTCATTTCTTCGAGGTTGCAGATAGGAACAATGTCATGCAAGGAGTGCGTAGGCCAAGCAAAGTCTCAGAGTTGCGATTATGAGCAAAGTATCGAGAGACTGCTGCTGCAGGAGTGTGCAGGGTCGAACGAATTCAATACTTAGACAAGGTTGAAGAGTTGTCGCAAGGAGTGCGTGCAAAAGTTCCTTCTAAGTATTTGAGAATTGTAAGGAAGCTCAGGAGGAGTAGGCCTTCAAACTCATTGAAGGATAAAGCATTGGGAAAGTTGTTGTTGAAGGCTTGGAGGAAGCGTCGCAGAGTTGCGAGTAGGTGAACGAGTCCCGGAGAGAGACATCTCTTCACTTCGGGGAAATAGCATAAGGAAGAATAGACGATCGAAATCCTTCGGGAGATTTTGCAAAATTCTGTGGGTCGTTGGATCTTGCGGAGGTATAAGGAGGTTACAGTGGAAGTGTTCAAAGGTTCTAAGCTCAGGAGGGGCAGAACATTAAAAGGAAGTCATCCAGGATCGTTGTATTATTCGTGAGATCGCCTATCGAGATCTCGTGAGGAAAGCGTCCAAAACGTGGTGACGGGAATCACGATATTGCGACACGCGACATCTCGAGAATTTATGTAAATTATGTGGGACCACAAGAGTGAGTGGGAGATAGGTGGTGGAAATCGAGGTCTCGCGAACTCGGGGTTCGTAGGGTGAAAGACCAAATATTGGAAGTCTCAAGTTGCGAGGGCGTGAGGTCACAAAAGCGTGATAAGGTCGTATCAGTGTTTCGGTGCATCGGGCAGCGGAAGTCAAAAATTTGAGGCCTTGGAATAGCGAGAAGCGAAGTCATGATTGAGCGAAGTCCCGACAGAAAAAGACCAAGTCAGCATCGACTAAGGCATTGGATCTCGGGTCTCGGGGATCCGAGGGTGTAGCGCTCGACTGCTGAATTTGTGAAGCTGCGAAGTTCCGATCCTCCGAAAGTAGAGAAGAGAGGATCGCGCCGAAGAGAACTGTGAGTGCAGATTTCCCGATAGGGAAATAGAAGAACCATTGAGTTCTCCGAGCCGAGGGAGAAAAGAAGGTCCTGTGAGAGAGATCGTGCTCCGAGGAGTGAGATTGCGACATCCGTCATATTCCTAAGGCGCGAGGTGCCAAGAGTGTCTAAGACCTGGGGCCCACAGCATCGTCGGGTAAGCTCAGAACCATCAGATATGAGAGGGACATGTGGCACCCAACTAAGCCATCTCGGCATTTCGCTCATCGCGATTGTGATAAGCAAGGATTAGCTCCTTCCTATTCACAAATGCCGAAAGCGCCTTTGAGAGAAAACACAAGGTTACAACCCGTGGACGCTTGTGAAAGAAAAAGAGTTGTACAAAAGGGGCCAAAGGCATCGGTTCTAGTCGTCGAAAGGATCATCGTGATCTTCGGGTGCCATCTGATCCAACCTCAATCCTAGTTTTTGCTTGGATTAAATGAAGGTAAGAGGGGGTGGTTGAAATCTCTCCTCATTCATTAAGTGTAAGGTATGGAGGGTCTAGCAAGTTGTCTGCTCGAGAGGGTCCTGTGTACCAATTTTCTCCAAAGAAGCCATGCCGAGTCTTCGACTATCCAGAGAGGTCTGTACACGCTAACTCGACACTTAATGGGTCAGCTACTCCCCTTATAGGAGCCATGCACAGTTAAGGTGGCGTCTGACGAAGAATACCCGTCCGAATTTGGCTGAAGGGACACCAAGCCTTGGATGACTAAGCACACCTCTATTGGGCAAGTTTTTCTGAGTATATAGACTCAGTTTTTGTATTTTTGGAATGATCGATGGTTGAGAAAGGCTCCCAGGTGTAAAAATTTAATGAAGCACTGTTACTTCTGGTTATGTGTGGACTTTTGAGACTTATTGCCTTATGACTGTCAATTTCTTTCACGTCTTTGTTTACACTATATTAGAGAAGCTCGGAATTGGAGGATCTAGTCAAGTTGTAACTGTTATAGGATGATGTAGGTTGGATCACTGTAACAGTTTCATTGTTCTAATTGGTCCTTGTGATTTTCTTAGCTCTAAACAAATTAGAATTGGAGGATCCAGTCAAGTCCCCCTTTCAGTTTCCCGAAGCCCTGAACCAAGAGGATCTTGCATTCAGATTTTTTCTTCTACAAACTGCTAAAAGACCTATTGCCTGAGGTAGTTTGTTCACTCTTCTTAGCAAGTCTTCCACCTGTTCATATTTTAAGCAGCTCACTGACTGAATTTAGATCAAGACCTCCTTTTTTCCTTACATACTAGACCTAGTCCCTGAGTTGGAGTGATATCTCCCCGAGTCTCTACCCATTAAAAACTATTGTGACATAAAACTGATGGGCACTCGGCTCTGCTCCTGCAAGCAATCCAGGAGTGACTTCTGATGCTAATAGATTGGTTTATTTGAAATTGTTTACATAGGTGTGGATCAAATTTTTTTAATAAGATGAAGGTAACAAGAGATTCTTACCCCCTTTTGTTCTACTTTCGCAATTTCTTTTCTTTTTTTTTGTAAGTAAATTTCTATAATTTATTTGATCCTTCACAGACTTTCTAAACATCAGTTTGTAGGCATCAACAATATTCTGTTCTGCTTCAGTACCAGAAATCATGTTCTGGTCCGGTACCATCAGTCCAGTACCAGCAATCTGGTACCAGAAGTCTATCCTTCTACAATACTATCAAGACATATTACCTAATTGACAAAGCATACTATGCATACTTCAAAATCTTATGTCAATTAATCTGAAGTACGAAGCCATGCAAATAACCACTTAAGTTGGAACCAAGAAGCTGAATGCAGTATCAAATGACAGCCCTTGTGAAGCAATAATTTCTTTTGGTTCTGTTGACAACTAAAGGGAAGTATTTTAATTTATTTTGGTTCTATTGTTGAGAAGTATTTTAATTTCTTTTGGTTATGTTGATAAGAAGGATTTTAATTTCTTTTGGTTCTGTTTCTTAAAAATAAAATAAAAAGAAGGACACAATCTTTACCTATGATTTCTCAAAGAACCATAATCTACTTCAAAGACTAGAAGTTGCCTTTACCCAGTATTTCAGCATGATTTAAAGGAAAAAATATATTAGCCTATAAGTAACTATCTCACCCTAACCAGACTTCAATAGTATTCATTGGATTATCTTATTAAAGAGTAATATATGATTATATAAACATTCTCTACCATGGGAACACTACCAAAAATTTTATGGAAGAGGATGTACCAGTACGCTAAGGAAACTTTAGGTCATTCTCTTATGGACAACTTCAGACAAAATTATACATTTGGATCACTCTAAAGAAATAATGTGCATAAAAGTATATTTTTCCTTCAGACAAATCTTTAAAAGACACACAAAATAAGAGTATATTCCTTCCAACCCAATACCATCCCACCTTGTAAAAGGGTTTTCAGACGAGCCTCCCCTGTCACCGTGCAAAGCACTCTTTAATAAAAACCAAAATAGGTGACTATGGACAAGAAGCCTCTGATGGAAAAAGGGTTTAAGAGACTAACCCGTCGGGATACTGAACAGGTCTGATGGCAGCGGGTATCGGTCTATGGTATGACTAGGAAAACCCATCAGGGTACTGAACAGGCCTATTGACAATGGGTCATTCTGCCTAGGGAAGGCACCTCTCATCACAACTACCCCACTAGAGTACTAAACAGGCTTGCTGGTAGTGGGTTCTGGTTAAAACAAAGTCTCATCTATACTTGTCTAATTGAAAAAATCACTTTTTGTCATCTAAAACAAAAAGAGTAAAGGTCATTATTGGCTTTCATGAGATACAAACTCCAGATGAATCATCAACATAAATACTCCAAGAAAATGTCCATTTGAGAATCACCCTAAGTCAACTTAATGGTTTGACATCTAAAGCCTACACTATCTAAGAAGGAAACTTCTTAAGAGTGGAGCCCTAACTAGGGAGTCTAATCTACTTATACTGTGAAATTTATATATAACATCCAATGATAGTAAATCTCTGAAGCAAGTTAGGTGGGATATTTTCTTCTAGAAAACATATAAATATTCCCTGTTTCACTGTTGAATGCTCCCTTTGTCAATAATCCATCAAAAGAAGGGCAATTTCACTTTTTAGGTATTAGATCATATGCTAGGTGATAAATATACTTCTGGAATTTGATTGGTTTCTTTTTCTCTTGTCATCTTTTCTCCATTATGACATAAAACGTTGAATCTTCTTGCATACAGATATACAACATCTTCAACATGGGGGAAGGTCAAAGAGCCCCTTCAAAACTCTTTTCCAGACTCACATGATCACCTTGTAGAACCAAATGCAAAAGAATATAAGCATAGAATAATAGAAGTACGGGATATTCACGTACCAAGTTTTCAAGAATATTCAGTCTAAAAGGATGAATTCTGACAATTTACAAGCAGTCACACATGCTATGGGTATTAATCATACAAAGGTAAAAGCAAAGGTAACATGGTATTTATTTTCCTGTGCTCATAAAACTACAATAAGTATGAAAAGATATACTAGATCTTATGACCTTAGTATTAAACCCATGAACCTATCCCTTATACCCATATGCCTAAACCTAATCAATCCTCTCATAGCTCTAAAACATGGTTAATGGAAAAAATCATATCAAAATATGAAGCATGTATAGCAATGATAAGCCACGAATATATTTCGTCCTTAAGCAATTCACGAACCTATCTTATATAATGAACCATGATCTAACATCAAATTTTCCACCCAAATGTCCAATCACCTATTCCAAAATGATGCCTTGAACACCCAACATATTGTCCTCATCATTACAGTAATGAGTAGAAATGAAATGTCTTATTTGGTGGCGAAGCCATCCAGATAAGCCTCACCTGGTCATAAATTGTCCTTACAACATCCTTACTTAAACTTACCATTTGCATTACCAGCAACATCACCATATTCCCCCTTGTCATGAGATTTCTCCAGTCCCGAGTCTACTCCTTTCCGATACCAAACCCTTACCTCATCAATTGACTAAACCCTTGTGCTACAGCCCAATCCTTTTGTCGCAACTTATAACAATGGTGGTTAGTAGACGTGAACCGGTCTTCCAAATTTATAGGGAAACCAAGGAGTTCCAATTATGTCAAGAAAAATATGCTAGATCGATATGGATGTCATTTCTGGAAAAATTCATAGGCTCGCACGAGAAGATATCTCACGAATTTATTCAAAGTTATGATGGAGAGATTGCACATATAGGCAATCTACAACTGATAATCAACGAAGCAACCTTAAGGGAGGTCACGGAACTACCTAGCAGAGGATCCAAATACTTCAAAGGTGTAGGAATCAACAAAGAAATGTGCCAATGATTCTTGAAAGAAGATCATCATCACCCTGACTGGAAAAAGGGGATCCCGAGGAACTACATCAAGGAAGAGTTTCATCCAATGATTACTAGTCTTCAACGATTTTTCACTTATGAGGGTAGGTATGTTGTGACCTTCATTTATCATCTTAGGCTTCTATTACATTTTGAAGGAGGCCCTGAAATCGATTTTCCATATTTTCTATGGATGAGTTTGAACAAAATGGAAGAGGTGTTAAATCCATCTCCAAAACAGAGAAGACTATCATTTACCATCAAGGTCTCATTAAAATTCTAGTTTTACATGAACTTAGGAAATAGAGGATTAGTTGGAAAACCCTTATCACTCAGCACCTTCCCACAAAAAACAAACATGTGGAGGAAACCCAGCATGCTCCAAAGACAACTAAGGAACCTCAAAAGAAAGAGGGCAAGAAGGATAAGACAACTCCACCATCATCTAGGGCAGTGAGCCAACATGAAAAAGCAGGGTCCTCTTCCACAGTCAATAAAACTTTTAAAAGATCTGAATCAAAAGGTAAAAACAAATTAGTTCAGAAGACTTCAACGGTGGCAGTTGAGAAAGAGGGCCATCAGATAAAGAAAGGGAAGCATAGCTCAGAAACAATTTATACCACCTTTTGCGCATTGTCATGATCTGGTACCATCTACCTGTTACGATCTAGTACTAATATGGGAGAACCTAATACACTAAGTTAATATCTAGATCTCGCCTAAGACAATTGGTGGATGTCTATTTGTTTTAGCAAGGCTATGATAATAAAAGTTTGTTGATTGCCTCATCCTCATGCACTTCGTGTCATGAGGATGAAGCTAAAGATGTAACTGAATGATTGAATTTAACAACTGATCGATTTGCAAATCACTTCACCTCCTTGTGTTTCATGATTCAGACTATTAAATAGCCATGGAAAGGATGGTGGAAGTGTAGGAGAGTTAGCATATTACCAATATCTGAAGCAATGTGTGATAGTACAGAACATATCATGAGTGAAGATTAATAGAATTCCATTTATCTCCATATTTTGATTATCTATGATTAAGTATGAGTTGAGTTGTTAACGAAAGTTTAATTTTATGTTTTGAAATGTGAGTGAGAGTAATGTGTGTGTTGAAGACAAGCCTCCTGCAAACTTCAGTAGCTGACCTGTTGAAGTGGCAAGGGCCCACCGCCCAACAAAGGTCAGCATCTTCGTAGATTAGCATTAGCATTTGTTTTCAGTAGTATAAACATTAAATCAGCTGAAGCTTTAACTCTATTAGATGATAGCAATACAGCTTAGACTAGGATTTCCATTATATAATTGTTTAGAGATCTTTACTTTCTCTGTTTTTTCATATGCTCTTTTTTTATGAATTTGGTTTTTAGACATGAATGTTGGTAGTAGTGGTCAGAGATATTTGAAGGAGAACTAGTGAAGTCCACAACAGCACATTGTGAACCACATCATACTCAGTATATTGACTATTGAACTACCCATGTTATGTATTGATGATTGATGTGTGATTTCCCTTTTAGAAGTGTGGATTGCATATTTAGTTTTCTGGGTCAGATAGAAAAGTTGATCTGTCAAACCAACTCCATCTCATACTTGCATGTGCCATAATGGAGTGGATAGCCTCTTTGTGAAAGACAACCAAAGTGCCTTGCATTTTTCTATTTAAATGTGTTTCTAGCATGCATAATCTAGTTTAATTCTATACTCGTGACATTAGAAATTACCTTTCTTACTAGTGTCTTGTAACTCTGTTGATTACGAATCCCGGATTGATAATTAATGAGTGCATTATATTAAACATATAAGCAGCACAATAGTCATCATGACATCGAGGCCATGTGTCAGTTGATGTGGTAGAAGAAAGACTTGTACTTCCATAGAGGTAGGTACATGTTGTATGGAATGACAATTGGCAGGTGATGTGGATCCATGTGGAAAGCCAACTGTTAGTCCCATGAAACTGTGATAAGATCTTGGAAATTGTCTAAGTACTAAGGATCAGTCGGGTGGATGGGTGGATGGAGTTCTAAGAGTAAAATAAATAGGGGATCACTCAAACCCACAGTAAGAGGTGGAAAATTGGTTAAGTCCTAAGATGTCATGGAGGTGGTGAATAAGATGGAGGATCAGGATTATGCTAAGAAGTGAGGTATCCCTACAAACTTGGGGACCCATGACAAAATCTTGAAATTAAGATAAGTACAAAGAGTGGATTGGTCGGACAGGGTCACGAATATAAGGGCCGAGAAAGTGTTGTAGACACGCTGCCCATGGTGAGATATGAGAAACTGACTAAGTATGGAGAACTGATCGGGTGGTGATGAGGTCACCATGTGTCACAGATCGGACAGATAGAGAGTGAGGGATCCTACAAATCACGATGTATCATAGACATGCATATAAAATAATGGAAAACAATCTGAGTGAAAAGTGAGTGCAGTGGAACTAGAGGGTACAAATTGGAGATCACAGAATTCTGAAATGAAGAAGAGGTATGAATTAGATCCACAGTGAATCCATTAGCACAGATTAATGGTGAAGATATAATCAAGAAATGATCAGACGGTTGTTGATCATTGCTACTATGTTTCATGTGATAATGAATATTCCTTCATTATTTTTCCACCATAATGTTTAGAATGGAACTCATATTGAGACATGAGTACAACCGTTAGAAAGATATTTCAGAGAGGAATGCATCTGAGTAATCATATTTTTGATTTGGTGAATTGCATCCTTCGTAAATTGGGATAAAATATGGCATGTAGCATTAAGTGATAAAATATTTATATTATGCATAAATGGTTGCTTGTACATGGTACAAAATTAGAGGTATAACCAAGTAAATTCAAGCATAGGATTGAATATCAGATTAATGGAAACATAGAAAATATTGTAGAGGTTGGTTGCAAAAATAAAGAGCTACAAGACAAGCAATGGAAAGTCGAATTGGATTCCAAGAACCATGTAATTACTCCATGTGAATATTTCTCCAAATAGTTTCAAAGTTTGGAGAAACTTTCCCAGATGATAGAAGTGAGTATTGAAGGTGATTTTGTGTAAGTAAGAGTGTATATGCTCATTATAGTGCCTATGCATAAGCATAGAGTCACATTTCAAGTATAGTGGCTTGGAAAAGCAAAAAGGGATTGAGTTTATTAACAAGGTCTTTTTAATAAGAAGCGGAGCACTCTAGCGGAGAGTGTTGTGTGAAATGACTTCTAGCAAGAGATTAAGATTCCATACTGAGTATTGTGTAGGTTTTTTCTAGATTAATCCTAGGACCCATTAGATAGGGAAGGAGTTCAAGTCTGTGTAGTTGGATGAAGCATCACAGAATTGCAAAGGAAAGTGTAGGATAGGTGATGCAAGGTTGACTAAGGTCTAAAGAAGAGCAGAGGAATATTAGTATTTAGCTGTTATAGAGTTTGAATGGCTTGCAAAGGAATTAAATATATATTTTCACATAAGGTACAAACCCAATAAGGGAGGAATCCATTGCATGCACTGGGAGGTAAGAAGGACTCCATATCCTTAAAGGTAGAAATATAATGAAGGTTAAAAAGATTTTTGCAAGAGAAGGAGAAAGGATATAATGAGATGAAGTGTGACTTATGAATGGATCAGTCATCTCTATGTGAAATCATGGGAATGCAGGAAAAAGGAATTGTTAGATATGATCTAGCAATTCTTGTCTAAAAGTACACAAAGAAAGAAGTTGCCTCTATTACCAGAGTGTGCAACAAAACAAAGGTACAGGTGCAAATGGAGGAGTGTATCATTCCAATTGGGCCAAACTGATATTGAGTGGACAAGTTATACTTATCACTCAATGAAGTGAAGAAAGATATTTAAAATTGAGCAAATCCATGGATGGAAAAGAGTATTAGAAAAATAACATTAAAGAACATTTTAGAATATTGAAATGTCAATCAATGATAATGGTACTTCAAGACATGTTTGTTCAAGGAAATGGGGAATGTAAATATTGAGCTAGATTAGTGCATGTTATAGCACTATGAATATTGATAATTATAGCCAAAATGTGTTGGGACAGGATTCTTTGCATGAAGAAAGAAATTGTGGGATGGAAAAACTAGTGGATCTAGTGGCTAAAAATGTAGTATGACCAAGTGGGGGCTTGGATGGTTGGTGTAGAATAGGGGCCAATGGTGCACATTCGAGCAGAATGGAATTGCATAGGGAAACAATGTTCTACAACAATTCAAGCACAACCATCTACAACCATAAAAAACAAATAATTAATTAAATCTGAACTAGATATGCATTGGAGTGCATGATAAAATTGATGCATGATGCATACAATAAATATAGAATGCATGTGAATGAAATATCAAATTCTTGGTGCATACAGATGTGCATTTTTGCATGAACATGTTGGTGGCATGAGTTTAGACTAAGAGTAGTCTGCTAATATATATATATAACTGATTATGGATTGTGTGTGTGTGTGTGTGTGTGTGTGTGTGTGTGTGTGTGTGTGTGTGTGTGAGAGAGAGAGAGAGAGAGAGAGAGAGAGATAACTGATGATGGATTGTGTATCAAGGGAACATAATTATAGAATGATGATATTGTTGCTTCTAGTATCCATCCATGCAAAGATAAAAGAGGATGGTGGGAATGTTGATCAAAAGATTGGTAAAGGGAGCCTATGAGCTTCTATAAAGTACCAGTTTATCAAGTAACATCCAATAAATTAATGACATCCATGCAAGTATGCATTTGGGGTTGTTATGAAATATCAATGTTGAAGATAATTGGGGTAAGAACTCCCTCAGTCTAATATCAATATTTGAATTGATGTAAAGATAGGAGGTGTTGAATATGAAAATATTAATTGTTTCGTGAATGCATTCATGGGAAATTTAATTGCATATTGTGTTATGTTATTCATGAGATCATAACCAAGACAAGACATGAGACATACTCCTGTGGTAGCAATGAATTCCATGGGTATATGGTATTCTGGAGTCAATGCAAGGACGCGTTGGGAAAATGTGGCCTTGGGCATTGGCACATTGGTAATGTTTGAATAAATTATGAAAAGTTTTGGTGTTGAAATGCATATGTTGCAGTGAATGAAAATTTCATTCTAGATAGTGTGATTAGTGGTTAAATTCCATTTTAATATGAGTAATGGTTAGAAAGGATTGAATTTCTTGTAAATTACAATTCTGAAATCATTTCATGAATTGCTAAGAAATATGCCTAAGTGATAACAATCTTGTTTGGCTACAAGAAAGTGAAAAATTGCAGGAAGATTGGTCTTGGATATGGCAGCGATGTAATTCCATAAAGAAGACTGATATCTACAACTGCAAGAGCCAAGCATAATGCACAGAAAACTCATGCATGGAACATATTTAAGAAATTAATGATTGAAAATTGTTATGAAATGCTAACAATTGTTTGGCTAAATTAAATGAGAAAAATTGCAGGAAAAATGGTCTTGGATATGGAAGTGGTGTAAGCCCATAAGGAAGATATATGCTCATTGTTACAAAGAGCCAAATGTCTTGAGAAGAAAACTTGTGATTGGGAAACGTAGCTCCTTATTTGTAAAACATACATAGAAATCAGTATGTAAAATTTCTATGATGATATCTAAAATTTATAGGAGATGATGGTTATTAAAGCTAGAAAGTTTGGAAAGGAGGATACTACTATGACACTAGAACCATATGATTACCATGAATTATGATTTCTAGTAAACAATCTAGTAACGATTTGGCACTCCCCTTGTGCAAGAACACCTTCAAAAATGATGGATCACCTGAGGGACTGTGTAGTAGTCAAGGGGATGTCTGAGCTTGGAGGGTGAGAATGGAAAAGGGGGAGGGAAATCAATATTGCATATGACATGGTGGTTGGAATCGTGACGATGTGTCAAGAAAAGAACAATGAGCCGAATTTTGTTGTGATTTCTCATAAAGTGGAGAAACAACCATATGAATGAGTGATTGTAGTCATTGATTTAATTATGCTGAAAGATGGGATGATTGTTGTTAAAGTGTGTTTTAATTTTCCCTTGTTCCTTATTACTTGTTGTGCCTGAATAATGTCTTTGCCTCTGTGTTTTGTGGGATTGAATTCTTTGGTGTGTCTATTCATTCATCGCTATGTATGGTTAAGTTTCTTGTGTTTTGTTTGATTGTTATGGGTCGTCGCATGAGATTGTATGTCATGATTGTGTATTTTCTTTCCACTATAGTTGTGTTTAGATGTTGTGCAAGAGGCATAATTGCAACTATTCGAAAGTGGAGATTCCATTATAACAGTGGTGTAATGTAAAGTGAATTGTTTCTAGAAGATGAATTGTGAAGTTATCTTACACGGTTGGACTAGAGAACCTAAGTATCTATGGTTTTGGGTCGGAACGCCTATGTATGTAAATTGTTTTGGGCTAGGGTGTCTATGTATCTATGATTTTGAACCAAAGAGCCTATGTAAAAAAATTTAGGCTAGAATTTTTGTGTGATTTTGTGTCAGGGATCCTATATTATTGATTAATGTTCGAGAGCCAGAATTGTAAACTGAGTGAACACATGTTGGGTGTTGTGCACTGAGGATAGTGAAAAAATAAGGGGGAGGGGATGTAACATCCTCATTTTTAATCCCTACGAATTTTAATATAATTGTGTAAATTTGATTTAGGTTGGTGCGTCGATGAGTTGGGGCGAAGATACCATATTGGTTTAATGTGTCCAAAGGCTAAATGGTATATTATGAGCATTGAAATAACTAATAAAAATATAAATTGTTAGCTGCAATCCGAAAGAAATGAAGAATGGTGAGGGGATATGATTCCACAAGAAAGAGAGGAGTCCAAGGGGGAATTACTCATGTGTATTAATCGAACCCACATTATCATTATGTGTAACCTTATGTTTTGTTGATTGAGTGTACGAGAAGCCAATCATTTAACTCGTGTAAGAGGGTGGGTGTGAGTGGTCACATCCCATAGTTATTGGAGAGTATGGGTTGAGGTACAATCACCTTTGGGAAAAGTGTAATTCAAATCAATAAAGCAAGCAAGTAGGGGAAATTTGTATGGCCAAGGAGGTGATTTTTTGGAAAAACATGTCTTTGCAGAGAGAATAGTTTTACATGTAGTTTTTGGGGCAGCAAAGGAGGAGCAGAGGGTAGGGAAGAAAATCATCCATGGTATACTCAAAGGTAGCCATTTTTTGGTTGTGATTTTATGCTAAGAGATAGGTATGTGTTCCTGTAAATTGGTATGTGAGCCCATGGTGTTATTTTTCTATGGATGAAATGACTCAGAGCCTTATGAAGGCTTCTATGAGAAATCATGAAGAAACTGATAGTTCCTAGAGTTCCCAACTGAGTGATTC
This sequence comes from Picea glauca, assembly GCA_000966675.3. Lineage (NCBI taxonomy): Eukaryota > Viridiplantae > Streptophyta > Pinopsida > Pinales > Pinaceae > Picea > Picea glauca. The sequence continues at coordinate 206,986 of JZKD02S2222525.1, read as the reverse complement.
CTTGTCAACCAAATGCACTAGGGGTCTTGATAAACAAATGGTACAACCCGAGGGACTGTGAGTAGTGAAGGGGGTACATTCCTTAGGTAGTGAAAATTGTGGGGAAAATATAAAGCTGGAGGTTTGGAACTATTGTGAGAATAGAACTTGGGTTTGGGTGGCTATGTGTGGAGAGTGGACAACCAATGGGTCGGATCTCCTTGTGGACTCATAGCGTCAGCTCGGGGGTGGATTTCTTATGATATAAAATGATCAACATTGCCTATGACTAGGAGGTTCATCCTTCATATGAAACTAGTTGGATAATTGTTAACAGATAATTGTTTGTGTTTTGTTATTTATGATTATTTCATTATGTAAATGATGTATATGAATTATTTGCATTTGTTGTTGGATTGGACAGTTACATTCATGTTTACTATATGCTACTAAATGAATTTAGAACTGTGGTATGAACCAACATGGTTAAATTTACGTGTGATATGTAGTTGGTAAGATACACGAATTAATTAAGTAGAAAATCTTAGTTTAAATGAGTTTCCACACGTAATGTTTTCCCATCTAGGTGTTGGGTACATTACACAAATCACCAAAAAAATCATCACATACAATATAGTTAAATGATTTATTAATATTTACCACTTCAGTTGAGAATCATAACCATTGCACTGTTGGATCATGTTGTAATTGATGCCAATAGTTTGATTGATTGATGTCAAAGTGATTGATTGATGTCAAAGGATTGATTGATTGATGATTGATGTAATATAATATGTATTGTCCTTGATGAGAATGCATAGATGAAGATGGATCA